>BLSH010314220.1:652174-663170 GCA_018402905.1 Glandirana rugosa | reverse complement strand
CCCCCATTTTTCTGCCCCTCATGCTCCTTTCCTCTTCACTGCCGCCACCCCCCCCCCCCATCCCGCTTCCTACTAGGGTTTGCTTTATCCCTATACAGGCAAATTTAATGTGTTCAATTAGTCCTATTCTTGAATTCTCTAATGCATTTGAGATTAGTCGTGTCCCCTGTTGGATACATTTTGCCTACCTTGTTCTATGATAACGTTTAACATGTGTACTATTTGCATGTACGCTTTGGCTTTCTTGCATATATATGCACTTGTAATACAAATGATCAATAAAGTGCTTTCATTTGTTTAAAAAAAAAAAAAAAAAAAAATTGACAAAAGGTCCGTTTTTGCATGGAAACATGGCTACACAATGTGATGGTTAAAGTGGTTGTTAAAGATCACCTTGTAAAACCCATTCAGTTTAAAATAGAAATTAAAAAGTGTTAAATGGAAATTCTGTGTCTGAAAGAAACAAGCAAGTGCATTATAAATTCTTAAAGAGACAGTCTATATATATTTAACTCATTATCAGGCCCTTATAATTCTACTCAAAAGGCATAGATAGATATATATATATATATATATATAAAAGGTATTTGAACATTTTTTTTGTTGTTTATTTCTTTTTTTATAAGTGATCACATTCCCTCTGTTCTCAGCTGCATAAGAGCTGGGGGAGGAGAAGCAACAGCACACTGAGCTTCTCAGTGAATGGCTGTGTAGCAGGGGGTGTGTCAGGATTCAAGTCTGATCATTGGAGGAAAGTAGGTTGAGTTCCCAGCAGAGCTAGAGAACTGACCACGCTGTGCTCTCCTGCTTAGTGTAGTCAGTTTTCAATAGGAAAGCAAAGGGACACCAGGGATTTCACACAAAGGAAGCAATAAAAAGAGAATAGGATACCTTCTCATACAAGTACAGCAGGCACAAATCAGGAATATGAAGTGTTTGGGTAACAAACACTTTAAGGACTCTAGCTGGAGGATGTAATAAAAAAAAAAATGTATCTAAAAACAGATTAAAAAAAAAACAATGACAAAGTGATGTAAACGTCATCCATTCTGTCAATGAAAAATAATGTGACCAAACTGATGAAAGGAACATTAAGGCTCGTACACACAATCAGAAAATCGTACGAAAAATACCGCTTTCTAAGTGATCATACAATTATCTGAATATAGTGCACAGCTTTCCAGAGCCGATCACCACAACTCATGCAAAATTATCTGATGGGACAAGCACGAAAAATGTTCTTGTACAATTCCAGAGCATGCGATTTTCGTTTAATAAGCACAGTTTTAGTCCAAAAATATGAAAAACATCAAAATTTTTATTCAGTCGTATGAGCATTTTCATAACTTTAGTAACCTTTTCATTTTTGATATGGAGACTAGCATGCAACAAAAAATAAAATAAAAAAATTAAAATACAGAGGACAATCATTCGTCCGATAATATCAGAAGTTTTCACCCTCAGAATATTTCTACACTAAGCACAGCAAGCTTGAATGGATTAAGACCCCTTTCACACTGAGGCACTATTTAGCTAACAATAAAGCGCCTCAAAAATCCCCCCCAAAGTTAAAGCCGGGGTGCTTTAACCACTTTGCATCTGGGCCATTTCTGGCACTCCTCTCCTACATGTACAAATCATAATTTTTTCGCTAGAAAATTACTCAGAACCCCCAAACATTATATAGGTTTTTTTAGCAAAGATTCTAGGGAATAAAATGGAGGCTGTTGCACCTTTTTAGGTCATGCGTTATTTGCGCAGCGATTTTTCAAACGAGTTTTTTTTGGAAAAAAAAACAGTTTCATGAATTAGAAAAAAACAAAACAGTAAAGTTAGCCCAATTATTTTTCATAATGTGAAAGATGATGTTATGCCGAGTAAATAGATACCAAACATGTCACATTTTAAAATTGCGCAAACTCGTGGAATGGCGCCGAACTTTGGTACTTAAAAATCTCCATAGGCGATGCTTTAAATTTTTTTACAGGTTAGGTGTTTTGAGTTACAGAGGAGGTCTTGGGCTAGAATTATTGCTCTCACTCTAACGCATGCGGCGATACTTCACATGTGTGGTTTGGACGCTGTTTACATATGCGGGCGCGAATTACGTATACGATCGCTTCTGTGCGCGAGCTTGCAGGGACGGGACGCTTTAAATTTTTGTTTTATTATTATTTCTTATTTTACTTTTATTTTTTTTATTTTGACACTTTCAGTTTAATTTTTTTTTTTTATCACTTTTATTCCTATTACAAGGAATGTAAACATCCCTTGTAATAGGAAAAGTGCGTGACAGGTCCTCTTTATGGACAGATGCAGGGTCTATAAGACCTTACATCTCCCCTCCAGGCTAAAAAGGCTGAGATCAGAAAAAAAAACGATCTCAGCCTTTCCTTCCCCTTTAACGGTCGTTGTTTACTTCGGAGACCCGGAAGTGACGTCACGACGTGCGCCCGGGCCTCCGAGAGCCATAGAGATGACGAGGGCCATATGTTCCTCGGAAATCTATGGTATCTCGTTCCGGCGGCAGGCGATTCCTTCTCCCGGTCACCGATCGCTCAGGTGAGTCGGGAGAAGAACGGAGGGCGGCGAGAGGGGTGTCCCCTCCCGCCGCCTGTAAGAAAGATCAAGTGGCTGAACTGCCCCTATGATCGTTCTTACGATGATGGGAATCACCTGTGGAAAAAAATTATACCTCAATGATGCCTGCAGGTGCCGGCATCATTGTGATATCACCACTGAAATCCCAGGACGTCTATTGACGTCCTGCGGATGCGAAGTGGTTAAACACTGGGGCAGTGCGCTTGCAGGACGTTACAAAAAGTCCTGCAAGCCGCATCTTTGGAGCGGTGCGGTAATCAGTAATACACCCCTCCTCCACCGCCCTTGCCCATTGAAAACAATGGGGCAGTGCTTCTGAAGCAGCTGAACACCGCCTCGGAAGCGTGGAGCGCCGGCACTTTTAACCCCTTGTGGGGGGGGGGGGGTTAAACACGCACCGCTCCCGCCGCCGTAGCGGCGCTATAACAGCGGCAAATCCCCGCTGAAACTAGCGGAGATTTACCACTAACAACCCACCGCCCCCAGTGTAAAAGTGCCCTAAAAGATAAATACGTGGCATATCAAACCTTCTAACAGGTGCTAAAGTTCCAGTGTGACTTTTGGTGCGACTTTGATCCAACTTTACATTCTTTGGAAGTTGCATCAAAAGTTGTACCAAAGTAGTGCAGGCACCTTTTCAAAATTGCTGCGCCTTTAGGTCGCAGAGATTTTAACAGCTACCATTGAAAATAATGAGATGCGATTTGTCATGTGAATTTTATGTCCAAGTGTGAATGGAGAGTGTTTCAACTGAACTTTTGACCATTTACATTATCAACATATCTTCATATAATATAAGGAAGAACTTACCATTTTTACGATATCTGGGTATGCAGACTCTACAATTACCCCTCGATTTGTGGATACATATTCAACCAGTTCATTCAGAGTGGCTCTCTTTATTTCTTTGCTCTTCAGATCAGATATTGAGTCTATAAAATCAAAGAGCATACAGCACTGCTGCAGCTTCTGACAGAAGAGGTCTTGCTGGTCATTGCAAGTGGCATCTACAAGAGAAAAAATACAGAGAATTTATTATTTGTTGTGTGTTTGTAAGCACACCTGACTGGTTACACCTATACCAATAAAACAAATCTCTGATTGCCTCAATAAAGCCAGTCAGAGGCTTCTAGTATGTTGTAAGCAAAATCCTCACAAGTAAAAAATAAAACAAAATAAAACTGAAAGCTCTTGAAGCAAATCCATTGCGTGACAACTTACAATCAAAGGATGTATGAGAATACCACAACATTGTAATCCTCGGCTTGTTACAACAGGATGTGTATTATTTTAACACTGTAACAAATATATAAATCTTTAAAACATTAAAATAAAGTCAGTGAAAAAAAAAAAAAAAGTGTTACTAAACCCAGGACCCTGCATTCGCTATATCTGGTCTCCCACAGTACATGGAAATGCAATCATTTTAGTAAATATAAACTGCTATATACCTTTTGTCATCAGCAGTATATAGCAGTCTTGTGACTTATCAGTATCGGCTTAAAGCTTGTAGGAGGAGTTTTCATTTGCTTCTGACCCTCTGTCTGGACAGTGCTGATTGGCCCTATACTGATCACATGCACCCTCCCGAGAAAAAAAAAACGCTCTAGCAATACATACCAAACTGAGCATGTGCAACCTGACTCCTAATGCTCTGTTCTACCAGTAGATGGGCTGGAGTCAGTTAAAGAAGGGGAGGATCAGAGAGACACGATCAGACAGCCTTTATACACAATGCAGAGAATTAACCCCTTAGGATCTACAGTGAGTATAGCAAGCATGCTTTACTGCATGTATACAGACTGATTTTACTGTTGTAGGTTTAGTAACACATTAAAGTAACACTCAACCTTACTAGGGCCAAAACAACTAATTGATTAATCGACAACTAATTGATCATGAAAATAGTTGTCTACTATTTTCATAATCGATTAATCGGCCAGCCGATTAGTTGGCCAGTGTACAGAATGCATTATTTGTTTACATATCAGGAAATACAGTGCAGCACACACAAAGCTCAGTTCACCGTCCATGCATGTCAGAAGACACAGTGCAGCACAAATACAGCTCAGTACACTGTCCATAAATGTCAGTGAGTGCCTGAGAACTTGTGAATGTGTGAGGAGCAATGCCTCATGGGACATGTAGTCCTGGGCAGGGAGTGAGTGGTTCCAAAAGGTAGAAGTTATTTTACCTTGCAATTGGGACTCTATAATATACGTTGCAGCTTGATATTGGGGCACTCTGAAGGCAGGAGGAGCCAGAAGCGTTGATAGGGGACCCCAGAACAGGAGAATCAAGGCTTCTCTGTGCAAAACCATTACACAGAGCAGGTAAGTATAACATATTTGTTATTTTAAAAAACACTGCTTTAAAGACTGTCCAGGAAGATCAGCATCTGAACCCAGAGAAGGAGAGAAGGTGGAGGCTGATAGACTGGAGGTAATAGAAGGCATTACAATTACATTTAAAGTAAACGTTTACCAGTATTGTGCTTAGTGTGTTATATTTAAAATGATCATATCCACGGAAAAAAAAAAAAGTCTCAGCTTTTAGCACTACTTTAATATAAAAGATTTCTATCTCCCTTCCACCGTTCATATAGCTTCCTGTCTAACACCTAGTTAAAATGCCCATATATCCTACTTTTGGGTATATTTATTATTATATATGCTTCTGTCTGTTATTCTCAGAGTGGTTTAGAGATTTTGCTCCCTAACCATATAGCTGGTTATTTATATTTACCACTGCATAGAGATATTTAAGAATAAATTGACTTTTTTTTAAACTTTAAATATATACTAAATTATACACCACATTTTTTGTAAGGTTATTATCCGATTAATCTAAACAATAATCGAATATGAAAATAATCGTTAATTGCAGCCCTAATCCTTACTCTCCAAAAAACAAATCCACTACTTCATGGCCCTGTAATATTTTTCATTACATTTTTTCTTAATGCACTTTTCTGCCTTCTCATAATGTCCCCAGTGAGCTCCCTAACCTCTCCTTTCGTTTGTTTGGAACGAGCAGTGCACATTACTAGTGGCCATGTGTGCTGCTATATATGCCATACAACTCCCAAAACCCAAAGTACATCCTGGAAGCAAGCAAGAGAAGGTGGCTATGCTTATATATACAGTGGTACCTTGGTGAATGAACACAGCCCCCTCTAACAGGACATTGAATCATAGCTGCTAAAAAAAGAAAAAAAAAAAGAAACTTGGAGACTTGGAAGAGGCTTAGAGAAATAGAAGGTAGGCTAGGTTCACACTTATGCAATGCAGGAAAAGCAGCAATTCTTGTGCGTTTCCCGCATTGCAATCCATGCAATCTGCAGCGGTGTCAATGTTATCTTAACGACACCTGAAAAAGATCGCAAAATGCAGTGCGATTTCCAGAATCACGTCGCATGGGTGTTCATTTGGGTGCAGGGAAAAAAAAAAAAAAAGAAGGGGGTCCTGCACCATTTTGGTGCGGATGCGATGTCAGCCATACAAACTGTATGGCTGACATCACACCACACAGACATGGCATGTGATGTGAACAGGAATGCTGTGCGATTCCTGTGCGAATCACATGCGGCATCTGCATCGCACCAGTGTGAACCTAGCCTAAATAGTGCTTTTTAAACCAACTTTTTTTGTGTAATTTTAAAGTTCTCAAAACCACTGAGACCAAATGTTGTTCCAGCCCGAGAAACATTCCCACACAAAAATACTTTGATCAGCCATTTCAGGCAAAAATAATAGTAGACATCAGGTAGAGAAACCTTTGGGTCGTTCAACATCAAGTTTCATGCAACCCTTTCAATGCCAGGTCCATTCGGCGTACAGACTTCCAGCACTGCTTCCAGCTGGCAAGGTCTGTACGCCATACAGCCCTGCATTCCTGCATATGCTATAAGCTCACGGTCACTTACGTGTATCAGATCAGAATATCATACAAAGTGTCGCCTTTTTTTTTTTTTTTTAGTCTCATATTCAGAAAGGGGTTACTAAAGTTACAAAAATTCTCGTACGACAGAACAGAACTTCCTGCAATGATGTATTGCATCATGCGAGAAAAAATTTTCGTGTCCCTCCCTTCGGATGATTTTGCAAGAATTGTTCTGATCAGCTCTCGAAAGTTGTATACCAACAATCAGGTTATCGGACGATTGGTCCAAAAGAGGTATTTTTAGTCGGATTTTCTCATCATGTGTACTAGGGCGTAAAGGTCAGCTGCAGGTTCTATTAAAACAGAATTACACAGGTATCGGCTTGTTCATTTTATATTGCATATAAAAAACTAGTAAACACTACCTGACCACAGACCAAAAGACACAGCTATGGGTAACGTAACTGTTAGGCCAAGTGCACACCTATGCAGATTGCGGATGACACGTTTTCCAGGTGCATTCTGCATTTTATCACACACATTTTCGACATGTTTGCGTTAATTTTTTTTTTTTTTTGTTAGGGGCAGCTGTCAGTTGTCATGTGGGAGAAACCAACAAAAACATAGCAGAAATGCATCAAAAATGCAACTATTGTGTTTTTGATGCATTTCCATTAAAATCTATGGAACCAAAAACGCAACCTGCTTTAAGCAAAAAAGTCCCTGACCCTTTCCAAAAAACGCATCAGTTAAAAATGCACCGATGTGAACATGACCCATATGAAATCATCTTTAAATGGACTGTAGTGAGTTTCTGCAAAACCAGGCCTTACAGTGATTCTAAAGGTTTTTTTTTTTTTGTTTTACAAAATAACAAACATGTTATACTTACCTACTCTGTGCCCCCACCTGCTCCTCCCTCTGCTGAGTGCCCCCTATAGCAAGCCTCTTGCTATGGCCGGCACACGTGCAGGCTCGCTCCCGAGCCACGCTCCTGTGAATGGACACTATACATTCACACACAGCGTGTGGTTCGGCCCCGCCCCTTGCGCTCTCCTCATTGACTGACTGGCTGTGATCGACAGCAGCTGGAGCCAATGGCTCTCGCTGCTGTGTGAGCCAATGAGGAGAGAGAACTGCTGCTCTCATGCACATCGCTGGATTGCGATAGAGTTCAGGTAGGTTTTAGGGGGTTGTGGGGGGAGCTGCACCCAGAAAGTTTACCTTAATGCATTAAGGTAAAAAAAACCTTTAGAAGCCTTTAGAATCACTTTAAGGCCCAATTGACACCTGAGCAATTTTCTGTTTGAACGCTGGAGGAGCAAAAATCAATTATTCTCTGTGGAGATAGTTCTCCACTCCAAATCGCCCGAAGCCAAATGCCTGAAGCTCAAACAAGTTCTGGAGCTTTCTTTGTCACTCAAATTGGGCAGATTTGCACGTATTTATTCCCATTGAAATGAATGGTAATGCACTATTTGCATGTTTTTTGTGCGCAAATTTGCACGATTTTCTGCTCAAATTTAATTTTTTTTTTAAATAAAATAGCAATAATATATCAATAAATGTAAACTAAATACCCAAATAACTAAAAATCATAATATAATAAATTAATAATATGTAATAATGCATACATAAATGATAATTAACCCCCAACCTTAAACACTGGAAGCAGCATTTTTTTTTAGCGCATACCACAGAAACACTGTAGTGTGAACTGACACCACAAGGCATTTTCCCTAGTCTATGCAGGGCTTACTTTATTTTCAGCTGGCTATTCTCTTTTCACTAAAAGTGGATTAGCTGCTGGATGGCTTTTAGAAGCTTCGGCAGGGGTCGCAAGTGTTTCTCAGGCTTACTGCTGCTCTCACTGGCAAGCATCAGATCAATCTTTGTTTTTTTTATCTGATGCTTTCAAGGGTAGAGGAGAGATCAGATGTCTCCATAAAGAGGACCGGTCATGCTTTATCACAAGGGATGTTTACATGCCTTGCGATAGCAATATAGTTAAAAAAAAAAAAAAAAAGGCAGTGTAAAATTATTTTAAATAAATTAATAAAAAAAAAAAAAACTATTTTAAAAGCACCCCGTCCCCCCATGTGTTTGCATGCAGAAGTGAACGCATACATAGGTTGCGCACGCATATGTAAATAGTGTTCCTACCACGCGTGAGGCATCGCCGAAAGCGTTACAGTGACAGTAATTCTAGCGTTAGACTTCCTCTGTAACGGTTAAAGTGGTTGTACTCTGTCAGGCTGTTTCTTCACTGGGCATGTGCCGGTGACGTCGGTACATGCGGATACAGTGAATATCTCCTAAACGGTGCAAGTTTAGGAGATATTCACGGAACCTACAGGTAAGCCTTATTATAGGCATCGGCACATGCGTAGTGATGAAACAGACCGACTGCCGTTCCTTCACTAAGTGTGCCGCTCCCACACATGTGACATCAGCGCGGCTCCAGCCAATCACAGCGCTGGAGCCCACGCTGTGATTGGCCGGAGCCGCTGAACCCGGAAGAAGCATGTTGCCAGTCACAGCGGTGTTCAGGGACCACTGCAACAGCTTCGTCCCAAGGAAAGCATTTCATAATGAGCTAGTATGCCTTTGTCTTGCAGGGTTTTTTTTGTTTTTTTTTTAAGAAAGTTTACAACCACTTTAACCTGTAAATATTTTTAAAGAGTTGCCTATGGAGATGTTTAATTATTGCAGTTTGTTGCCATTCCACAAGTGGGAGCAATTTTCAAGTGTGACATGATAGGCATCCGTTGGATGCCCGGTGTAACATCTTTAATAGTTTAATAACTTTAATGCAAAAAACACAATATATAACTCAATTTTTTGTCAAAGTGTATTTGGGGGTTCGAAGTAATTTTATAGCAAAAAATATGGATTTTATCTTGTAAACAATAGGTGTCAGAAGAAGGCTTGGTCTTCAAGTAATTAACAGAGCGGACACTGGAGCTTGATTTGGCTGCTCAGCATGCACTTGTACTGAGCATCCGAGTGCTTGTGTGTGCAAAGGTAACCTGAAGGAATAATGCCCCCCACCCCCCCTCATCGGGGCTGGCACCTCATTTACTAGCTTAGCAGATGTGCTTCTGCTGAGTATATAAGGCCGCATGCACACCGCTGCTCCTAGGACCTTTTGGCATTTTTTTTTGCCAAAGCCCCTGAACTCAATTCAATAAAAGCCTATTCCTCCATGCACACATAGGGGTTGATTTACTAAAACGGGGCAGCTGTGCATAGAGAACAATTCGATTCTAGGTGTTTTGTCAAAGCTTAATTGAACAAGCTGAAGTTAGAAGCTGATTGGCTACCATGCAGAGCTGCACCAGATTTTGCACTCTCCAGCTTTAGCAAATCAACCCCATAGGCGTCTACCAGAGCTTAGGAGCAGCAGAGTTTAGAGGCAGTCAAAGCGCCTCTTCTGAACACTGAAGAATCAAGTTCAGGAGGGGGGACATTTGGCCTAGGCACATTTAGCACTTCAGAACCAATTTATTTCAATGGACAGAATAAATTAAAAATGTGAACAATGAAATAAACTCCCAAACACCAAATGCTGCTAAACTCACCTAAACTAGTTGGGAAAAATGCAGCTTAGGTGAGTTTTTAACACTGATTTTCTCCTGTCTGAACTACCGATACTGGTCGCACTTGACGGGTGTACAAACACTCATCAAAAATAGAAACTAAAATGGTTATTTGGGAGAACCCTATTACGTGATCCGACCACGCCGGAGAAAGAAAAATGATAAATCCGACCCAAGTGTGGATACGCTTAACCTACGCCGAATTTGGCGTAGGTTAAGCGTCCTGTGAACTTTTGTGTAACAAAAGTTACACAGGTCAAGTGTATACACGGCACGTAAGCGTGAGGCGTAACACGCAAAAAACACGTTACGCCACGCTTAAGGGTCGGGCAACTCAGGTCACCCTCGCGTAGATTGTGCCTCTACGTGAGGCGTGACTTGCCCCTATAAAAGGGGACGAGCGCCGAGGAGGGGGTAGAGAGGGGGGCGTCGACGACGCGACACCCTTACCTGTCCTCGGCGACTTGCCGCCGAGGCAGGGAAGGGCCGACGTCTCTCCGACCTTAAGCGTGGCGTTACCACACTTAGGTCGGAGTCCCCAAAAAAAACAAATAAACCGTCTCCAAGAAAATCCTTATAGACCCCGAAATTTTTTACTTTCCCCGAAATAATTTGAACTACAAAAATTGTAACGCGACAAATTGTGGATGAACAAAGACGGACGGGAAGAGGTCGTGACGTGGACCCCTGACCGTCTCTTGAACGTCCCACTCCTCATGGCTAACCCACAAGAAGTCCTTTCCCCTCACAACCCGTGACAATTCCGAAGTACGTGTAACCAAATAACATTTGCGACAAAGAGGACTGTCCTCTTTTAGTCACAATTTTTGAGTGGATTCGACGTAAAAAGGGTTGATCAAATCCACTCAAATCGTCGTAAACCACAAACCCTCAAATAAAGTAACAAGTGTAAA
>BLSH010314220.1:627270-644938 GCA_018402905.1 Glandirana rugosa | reverse complement strand
GACTAGTGTGACTTTTAATATATCGTTTCATTCTTTTGGATGAGTCATCAGTCCCTACGACACGTCGATCGTCCTTATGTTACGATTACCTTGTCTACGCATATAAAATCGCATAAAGGCCTTTTTTGATTGTCACTTTCGACCTATAAAATCAACTGGAACAACCACAATGTCATTGAAACGTGTCGCAACAGTGGGAAAGGACGTGACGTACCAACTAATGTATCAATTTTTGTTGTTATTCTGTTTCTCACTGTTAAAATAAACCTACCATTAAAATTATAGACTGATCATTTCTTTGTCAGTGGGCAAACGTACAAAATCAGCAGGGGATCAAATACTTTTTTCCCTCACTGTATGCAACTATGTAATCAACCATGCAGTGCAGGAAAGGGTGACAACGCTGTGCAAAGTTACTGTAACACCAACAAGGTCAACTAAAATATCCAGCTTTCACTGTTAGTTTTTTCCGGAAATACGCTAAAATATACGCATCTGTTCCATTAGCATTGTATTCCTGCTAGCTGCACAGCATCCCTGACTACTGAGTAGGTTTTCTTACTTTGCTATATAATTTTCAGTGTGATCAGACGTACTAGGATTCTTATAGCTGTACCTACAACACACAATGCAAATGTAACAAGCATTATTTCAGCCTGCCAATAATACTGTATTTTTGATCACAGGATAATTATAGGTTACTGGGCACAAATCCAGGGAGGTGGCCTTCAGATCGTAAATGCATGCACAAGTCTGGTAACAGAATAGAAGAAAGCTTTCTACTGACAAGGAACACAAAGATAGCAAAATCGAATGTGCCCCACCACAATCCTCTAAATCAGAGGCATCCAACCTTTTGACCTTCCTGGGCCACATTCAAGGAAGATTAATAGTCTTGGGCCACACATAAAATACACTAATAAAGATAGCAAATGAGCAGAAAAAAATCAGGCAGATCACAAGTTAATGATCACTGATATAGGTAATGTACCCATCTGAGAAATAAAACTTAAATTTTCTTTGTTGTAAATTTATTTACTACAAAAAGTAAAAGTGGGGCAACATAAAACTAGTGCGATCAATATCTGGTTGGATGGATGTAGTAGCAATTCTCAATGAATTCTCAAAGTGCTCATCAGATATTTTGGTTCTTATTTTGCCCTTCTTGTGCTTCATATCCTTGAAAATAGTTGCTCACAAATATATTTGTTGCTGAAAACTGATGACATGAATAAGGTGCGATTGTGAAGAGCTGGGGATTTTTCTTTGGGAAGATACAAATTTTTTAGTAGGTTTACAATTTTGTGTTGGGCCCATTTATGGCCGTCTGGGGCTGCATGCAGCCCTTGGGCCACAGGTTGGACAACCCTGCTCTAAATGTTCAATAAAGCCACCTTGAGTAAAATTTTGTTATATTTCAATTTCTATTTTTTATTTTAAACAACCACCTGTTTGTGTTGAAGCTTGTCCACCCCAGCCCCCTTTAAGTTAATTGCTATTGGCCAATACAAACATGTGAGTATTGCCCAATCATAACAGGCTGGGAATTAGACAATGGTGGGAACTGCAGGGTGTTACAGGGGTGCCTATAGCAGATTGCATTTTATACCGGTTAGTGTTTTGGTTTTTCTTAGCAAGAATCGCCTTAAAGAGAAGTTCCAGCCTCAAAAAAAGTCCACCGGCTCGGGTGCAGGCGCCGCCATTACAACTAAGGGAAACCAGCAGCATAGGCTTCACAGCTGGTTTCTAGTAGCGTGGCACTTTGTGAAGGGCTACCTCGTCTTCTGGGAAGCACACAGGTCCCAGAAAGCAGCGAGGAAGGAGGAGGAGGGCTCTCCACAGAAGAGGACATGACATACTTTGCCGCGGCCGGACTAAGACGGAAGTACATTTTGTACTTCTAAAAAGTTTGGAAAGAAAAAAAGAAAATTATAGAGGTCTAAAAACGAGGGGTGGTCTTTAGTTTAAGACCACCTTGTAAAGCTGGATGGAACTCCGCTTTAATCTGTTACCACAGCTTAACCCATATGTGCAGTGGCACAACACCCACTTGCTGCACATACATGTCAAATGTGCGCCCAAGGTATCTGTGTGCACTCGCTGCAGCATAGAGACTTTTTTTTTTTTCCCATTATGGAATCTCTATATGGTCTTCTATGGAACACATTCTGCAGTGCAAATATGCAAAATGCAAAAAGCACTAAAATGCATAGGCTGGGTTCACACATGCTGAGGCTCACAACAAGGGGTCCCGGTGCATCACTGTTCACCGATTCAGGTGCAGATCAGGTCCGAATTTCTGCCTGAATTCGCACCGGATTCAGAGCCAAAGACGCAGAGGACTCTTCTTCAATGCGAACTGCGGCCGTCCCAGAGGCCATCTCCTGTCATACGAATCGGATGCGGAGAAACCATATAAGTGTGAACCCAGCCTGAGTGAAAACAAAACAAAAACAAAAAAAATTGTGTACATCAAATCACCTTTTATGTCCTGAGAATATTTGAAAATGTCACATGGATAACTTGTGAACGTGGCTCTTATCCATAAAGAGATTTGTGTTTATGGAATGAATTGTTGTTCAATGCTCCGCACAGATAAAGAACTGACTGCAAATCCTACCTTGGGTCTGCGGTAAGGCCAGGGCTCGATAAATCCCAGGCGCCAGGGCGACAAGAAATTGTATACTGGTGCTTGGGCTCCGTCCGAATGCTTCCACACACCCCACGTGCGCCTGCCCCCCCCCAAAAAAAATTTTCTTTTAAATGGAGGCCCCCAACCCCCACATATGCACATGTACAAATGTAAAAACATCATGGCGCCTACACAGCCTACACTTAGGACCAAACATCCTAAGTAAAGTTAAACTGGTGACCTATAGCGGGGTTTTAAAGCGTTGCCTATGGAAAATATAGGGTACTAAAGTTTGTAGCCATTTCACGGGTGCATGCAAATTTATGGTTTGACATGTTGGGTATCCATTTTCCCGGTGCAACCTAGGCTTTTATATTTTGCCAAAAAATTGGGTAATTTATTGTGTTTTTGTGCCCCCTAAAATTAAAGGGGTTGTAAAGTCTCAAGGTTTTTCACCTTCTTGAATTCAATGCATTAGGCTGGGTTCACACCTATGCGAATTGGATGCGGCTTAAACCGCATCCAATTCGCAGGACATTTGAAAACACATTGTTTTCAATGTGTCCAGTTCACATATGTGCGGTGCATTCGCACTCCGCATTGCACAAAAAAATGCACACGTTTTTTGTGCAATGCGGTGCGAATTCCCAGCCCGTTGAGTCCAGTGGGAGCGCATCTAACACGGAGATGCACTCCGCACTGAAGGGGGATATTTCCCCTGCTCGCGGCTCCTCCCCCATCTCTCCCCCCGCAGCTGCTGCGCTGTGGGAACGGACAGGAGCCGCCGAACGGCGGCTCCGTCCCTTCCCGGCAGCAGAGTGGCTGGAATTCGCACCGCAATGGTGTGAATCCAGCCTGAAGGTGAAAAACCTCCTGTGATGCACCAGCCCCCCCAGAGCCCCCCTAATACTTACCTGAGGCAGATCTGCGCTGGTGGCTTGGGTCCTGATTGGATAGACTGATAGCAGTGCAGCTGTCAATCAAATCCAATGATGTGGGGGCGGGGTCGAGTCCTGCTGTCTGTGTCAATGGATGCAGCAGCAGAACACAGGAGCGCGCCCGCACGGGTGCCCTGAGGGAGAACGCTTCTCCGACGGGGCACCTGATGCGGGAAGGAGCGCCACTGAGGGATACCAGAAGAGGAGGATCGGGGCCACCCTGTGCAAAAAACACTTGCACAGACGTGGTAAGTAGGACATGTTTGTTATTAGAAAAAAAAAAAAAAAAGCAAACCTTTACAACCCCATTAACTTTAATGTGTTATTTAATGAAATTTTGTGTTTCCTAGACTTTTGCGATCATATCGTGTGACATAAAAAATTGGAACTACCACTATTTTATTCTCTAGGGTGCCTGCTTTCACAAAATATATGTTTTGGGAGGTTTTATGTAATCTTTAGGCCTGACATAAATTTTTTTTTAAAAGTGTACAAAAAAAAAAAAAGAAGGCAAAAACGGCTCTGGCAGCAAGGTTAAAGTAGGGCTTGACAAATTTGCCTGGAATCTAGGAGCCAGCTAAAAAAGTTAGGAGCCAGTTTTTTCTACAGAATGCCAAACGTCTGGCTTCTGTCGGACCAGCTGCCATACACACGGGCCCAATCGTGGACAGTTTTTATTGAATCGGCCGATGTTGCCCGGCATGCGGCCCGTGTGTACTTGGCTTGATGGTGGGCAGCAGCTCACTAGGGAAGGACAGTGCAGCAAGGTGGGGGCAATATGAGATCCAGTGATCGAGTAACTCATGCCACCTTGAGCCCTTTTACACGTGCGCCTCCGCTAAGTGGAATCCGCTTGCTCAGTGGGGATTTCTCCGGTAATCCCCACTGAGCAGGCGGATGACAGTTCTGTCTGCTCCGCTATCCAGAGGGAACACGGACACAGTCCCACTCTCCTCTATGGGGTAATCGGATGGAAACGAACCACCTGTCCATTTCCATCCTATCCGCCAGATGGATGGAAAATAGGACCACCATCCATCTGCTTTTGGTGGAGAGGATCAGATAGCAGTGGGTGTCAGCAGACACACCGCTCCTTAGAGGAGTCTGGAGGGTGCAATCAGGCCCACCTGAAATACTGACAGGCGGACCTAATCAATCAGACAGCCCATGTGAAAGGGGTGTGTGGCTGTAGCATGACAGGGAGAGAAAAAAAAGTATTTAAAAAAAAAACTGTTTCCATCTTCATGGGGGTGGGGGGGAGGGTGTAAATGGAACTGGCGATTTCAACCAGCTGCCCCACACTCCCCGTCCAGTCTCTGTTAAGAGCAGAGCAGGCCGCAAAGTCGCGGCCTCAATTGCCGGCCAGCGCAGCATCTTAGTCCACACACCCCTGGGGGCGGGGGCCACATGAGGACAAGGCATCTGACGCAGTGTAGCCCAGACGCCCGGCCGTTAATTCTAGTCGTCAATGTGACCTGGCGCCTGTGGTTTGTCAAGCCCTGGGTTAAAGGAGAAGTTCACCTTCAGGAACAAGTCACATGTTCTACCCGTAAGCTGTGTTAGTTATATAAAAAAAAAAAAAAAAAAAACACACACAGCTCCTATCTTTTTTTAGCAGTTTTCTGGATTCAAAGCAAATCTGTCAAGCCCTGGGTCTGGGCCTAAAGATCGGCAATCATTCTCCTCAATGAAATGTGACCTTTTATAAGGAAATCGTTACAGGCCGTGTAAAAAGACAGCCTGTCGCCAAAATGTAGCATCATCAGGAAACACCTGTAGAGACTGAGCTTTGTGTTATGCTTTCCTTTTATTTATTTTTTCATTTAGCAGTTTATAAACTCTTTCCTTCCCAACCATCTGATTATTTAAATCACCAAAGTGCTGAACAACTTACATCACCATATGGTCTTTTAACAATCACATTGAGGCTCCATGCACACTAGGAGCTGAAAAAAACATCTGCGCTTTAGCTGGAAAAACGTGGCATAGAAGATACCAGTTGAGAGCATTTTATAGAAAGTTTAGGTGAGTTTATGGGCATTTGAATTTACAGGCATTTTTTGCATAAACAATGGGCAGGGTCAGCAGATTTCTGTAAAGCCAGGAAGTGCTGGACAGTGACAAAAAAAAAATAAAATGCTGAAATATGACATTCACAAGAGTTTAGAGGAGTTTGGAAGAGTTTAGGAGCGATGTTTTACAGCTCCTAAACTTCTCCTAACAATGTTTTTTTTGTTTTTTTTTAATAGCCTCTGAACGTCCCTGTACAAAAACGCCTGTAAACTTCATAACGTGCAAAGACCCATAGAATAAAATACAAGCGCTTCTACAGGGAGGTGAAAATAATGTAAGACGCCTGTAGAATTAATGTTTTTTTTTTTGCAGTGTGCATGGAGAGCCTGAAAGGGAAGCTACCAAGGTTTTTGGTCAAGTTTTTTTTACATATTCCATATAGACAAGATATGCATCCAGCAGAAGAGTTATTAACCAAAGCACTTTCAAATAGGAAAGCTCAGGGATCCACTTAAAGCACCCACCCCCACGTTGCGTGTTCCTGCTGATTGCCCATTACAATGGGTCAATAAGGTCAAATATTTGGGTATTCGCATGTCTAACTCAGCTTCTGATTTCATAATATAAACGTTACTCCCTGGCTTCAAACACTAAAGCATAGACTACTGGCCTGGCAGAATCTCCCCCCCCCCCCCAATCCCTGATCAGGAAAGTTAACCTACTTAAAATTAAATTCCTCCCCCTTTTCCTAGAGAGTTTCAAAAATTTGCCTGTGCAGATCCTGAAGCCTATATTTTAAGTGTTAGTAAACCGCAGTTGGTGGGAAAAAAAATATCCTGCAAGGCAATGTCATAATGTGCTAACATGCATCGCATACTAGCACATTATAAGAGACTTACTTTAGAACAAAGCCCTCCAGGGCCGCAATGTCACCGCTGAGATGGCTGACATCTTCCTCCGGTCTTCCTTCCGGGGATGCGGCCTTGGGCTACATGAGTGGTCAAGGGTGCGATGAAGCCACCGTTTACGGCGCGTCACCGGCTGCATGCACTATCCCCAAAACTGTGCAAGTTCAGGAGATATTCACAGTACCTACAGGTAAGCCTTACTATAGGCTTGCCTGTAGGTACAAGTGGTAAAACAGAGTTCACTACCACTTTAAGAGTATAGCTCGTTTCGCACCTGAAATTTGAGAGGGTGCAGGGCACCCAGCACCCCCCTAGATTCGGCCATGTGGCATTTACTTGACTGGTGCTAGCTGGCAGGAGTCATTTCATGCCGCTGGTGCTGCTGGGAAAAAACGCATCCCCCAAGATGACGTTTCTGGTCCCTGTCGGCCACCACTGTGGGTGCCATGCCAAAAACGGCATTTCCAGAATTCGCCCCCTCCTGACTAATGACATCACAAAACAACTTATTCACTGCTTAGTTATTTCCCGCCTTGCTAAGTGCAACTCTCTCCTCACTGGCCTACCCTTATAGAGGCTACCCCCACCTTCCGTCCATTATGAATGCTGCTGCTAGACTAAACACCTTACTAACCAATCCGTGACTGCTGCTCCCCTCTGCCAATTCCTTCACTGGCTAAAATTCAAAATACTAACCACAACATACAAGGCCATACTCCAGATTGCCCCCCAGCTACACCACTAACCTCATCTACAGACAGGGTGGATTTGATTTAAATCACCAATTTAAATCACTAGTAAAAAGGCTTGATTTAAATCATACATTTTTAAAGAGCAACTGTCATCTCTGTCCTGCAGCGGCTACTCCTCTGACCCGCCGCTGGCTCACCTACAGTCCCATTCACTTTAATGGGACGGCTGGTGAAGTGGCAGTGACACAACAAGGTGAGGGACATGGCGGCAGCAGGTGAGTGGATGCCCACTAACAGGTGCTGCCATGATGGATCTGAAATGACAGGTGCTCTTTAAATGTAAGGACTTATTCTTGCTGGTAGTTAGAATCTTTAATATTTGCAAACAAAATGAAGGCTTCCTGTTTAGAATAATAAGCGGTCAGGTTAGTAAAACAGCGATATCAGAACTGATTCAATCATACAGTTTGTAGTGTACATAGATTTGCAAAACAATGGGATAAATGTAAATATTGCAGAATATACAGCCCCGTGCTACATAACTAAGCTCCATTTCATGCTGAATAAACTAAATTATTAATGTATATTAATTAGAATAACCATCTTTAGATAGATTTTTACTACAAACACATTTTATTAAAATAAATTTAAAGCAAATAAGAAAAATCTGATTGAAATAAAAAAAAAAAAAAAAAAAAAAAAGAAGAAGAATTGGATCGTTTTTATCCACCCTGTTAATGGGCAACTTTCATAAAACCAGTGCAAACAACGTATGTAACAAGCGTCCAGTGCAATAAATCACCCTTGCTGTATATATATATATATATATAATTCAGACTACGCTTTCTACCATGAGTCCCAGTTTTGTAATGCTTTTCACCATGCAAATCGTAATTTAATATTTATAATCAATGTGACAACAGTCCCAAAACAATCTGTCCTATTCCAGTGATGTGCCACTGAAACGCACTGTGCCTCCTTCGCCCAGTGGTCTAAGCAGCTCACCAGAAAGAGAGACCCTTAGTGTAAATGGGTCAGTTGTGCTTTTAATAAACCTCCAGGATCATGACCACTTACAAGTTTCATATACATAAGACCAGAACCTGCCCACAGGCTGAATATAAAAATAATCTATTATTGTATGGCCAGCTTTATAAATAAGTAATGCTTCAGGTAGGTAGGTTTCACTGAAGTCCAGCAGCAGTATGGAAAATTAAAGGACAAAGTTATGTGCACAAGAAACCAGCTGATCAATTTATACAGTCAGGTCCATAAATATTGGGACATCAACACAATTCTAATCTTTTTGGCTCTATACACCACCACAATCATAAATTAAACTTTCACTTTTTAATACTAAGTTGCAAATCCTTTGCAGTCAATTACAGCCTGAAGTCTGGAACACATAGACATCACCAGATGCTGGGTTTCATCCCTGGTGATGCTCTGCCAGGCCTCTACAACAACTGTCTTCAGTTCCTGCTTGTTCTTGGGGCATTTTCACTTCAGTTTTTTCTTCAGCACGTGAAATGCATGCTCAATCGGATTCAGTTCAGGTGACTGACTTGGCCATTGAATAACATTCCACTTCTTTCCCTTAAAAAACTCTTTGGTTGCTTTCGCAGTATGCTTCGGGTCATTGTCCATCTGCACTGTGAAGCGCTATCCAATGAGTTCTGAAGCATTTGGCTGAATATGAGCAGAAAATATTGCCCGAAACACTTCAGAATTCATCCTGCTGCTTTTGTCAGCAGTCACATCATCAATAAATACAAGAGAACCAGTTCCATTGGCAGCCATACATGCCCACGCCATGACACTACCACCACCATGCTTCACTGATGAGGTGGTATGCTTTGGATCATGAGCAGTTCCTTTCCTTCTCCATACTCTTCTCTTCCCATCACTCTGATACAAGTTGATCTTGGTCTCATCTGTCCATAGGATGTTGTTCCAGAACTGTGAAGGCTTTTTTAGATGTTGTTTGGCAAACTCTAATCTGGTCTTGCTGCTTTTGAGGCTCACCAATGGTTTACATCTTGTGGTGAACCCTCTGTATTCACTCTGGTGAAGTCTTCTCTTGATTGTTGACTTTGACACACATACACCTACCTCCTGGAGAGTGTTCTTGATCTGGCCAACTGTTGTGAAGGGTGTTTTCTTCACTAGAGTAAGAATTCTTCGGTCATCCACCACAGTTGTTTTCCGTGGTCTTCTGGGTCTTTTGGTGTTGCTGAGCTCACTGGTGCATTCTTTCTTTTTAAGGATGTTCAAAACAGTTGATTTGGCCACACCTAATGTTTTTGCTATCTCTCTGATGGGTTTTTTTTGTTTTTTCAGCCCAATGATGGCTTGCTTCACTGATAGTGACAGCTCTTTGGATCTCATATTGAGAGTTGACAGCAACAGATTCCAAATACAAATAGTACACTTGAAATTAACTCTGGACCTTTTATCTGCTCCTTGTAAATGGGATAATGAGGGAATAACACACACCTGGCCATGGAACAGCTGAGCAGCCAATTGTCCCATTACCTTTGGTTCCTTAAAAAGTGGGAGGCAGATATACACACTGTTGTAATTCCTACACCGTGCACCTGATTTGGATGTAAATACCCTCAAATTAAAGCTGAAAGTCTGCAGTTAAAGCACATCTTGTTCATTTAATTTCAAATCCATTGTGGTGGTGTATACAGCCAAAAAGATTAGAATTGTGTCGATGCCCCAATATTTATGGACCTGACTGTATGTAGAACTGGGAAGCCTCATACTGCAGAATCTACTCAGGGTACCATCAACCACAGAAATGTACATAGCAAGGTGAATGGTGTATGCACTGTGCCTTCTAAATAGAGCAGGCAGTGGAGATTTACTGATAAGCAAACATGACGATGCAGCATGTGCATATTTTGCAGAAAGCAAGTTTGTGTGTCCCGCAGACAATCCGGAAGTCTTAGCCCCTTAGTTTACACCGGTGCAACATGCAATTTATAAATCGCACCTGAAGTCACATCTAATGTCTTTCAACTGCACCGTCTTAATAGGTGCGATAAAAATAGTTTGTGCATTTGTGGCAATTTCATGTCCGACTTGCACTGACATCTGTGCTGGAAACGCACGGATGTTGGCGAATTGCAGATTAAATCACACTGTCCTGTGGCTTTGAAAATCGGGCTGAAGTAGTGCGATTTCAAAGCCACATTCAGTGTAAACGGGGGCTTAATGTAATAATAATAATTTTAAACAAAAGTATACAGTATATATAGAAATAAAACCAAGAAATGTTTTCCTACAGACTGATCATTCCCACAAAAGAATAACTACCAATTGCCACCGGTAAGCTTCCTTTATCCTAGAATGTGATATAACAGTAGAGAAGGCCAAGAACAAAAGTTAAAAAAATAAAAAGCAAAAAAATAAAAAAACACAAGTTGGATTTTTTGGACTGTTTGGATTATTTCATTTCACATTTGTGAATTTGAGAAGATTTTTTGCTTTACTGTTCATTTAAAGTGTATATAATATCAAAGCTTTTTGGATTTGGATAGAGCAGGAAATGGTTAAAGGGTTTGTAAACGATCACCTTGTAAAACAAACCAGTTTAAAATAGAAATGAAAGGCAAAACATTTTTGTATAGATATGAAAAAGATATTTATGTTATTTTTTTTATACGTGATCACATTCCCTCGGTTCTCAGCTGCATATGAGCTGGGGGGAGGAGCAGCAGCATACTGAGCTTCCCAGTGAATGGCTGTGCGGCGGGTGCATGTCAGGACATGTCTTATCATTGATCATTTACAAACCCTTTAACCATTTCCTGCTCTATCCAAAAAGTTTTGATATTATATACACTTTAAATGGACAGTAAAGCAAAAAATCTTCTCAAATTCACAAATGTGAGATGAAATAATCCAAACAGTCCAAAAAATCCAACTTGTGTTTGTTTTTGTTTTTTTGTTTTTTTTTTAACTTTTGTTCTTTGCCTTCTCTACTATTATATCACATTCTAGGATAAAGGAAGCTTACCAGTGGCAATTGGTAGTTATTCTTTTGTGGGAATGATCAGTCGGTAGGAAAACATTTCTTGGTTTTATTTCTATATATACTGTAAACTTAACTTTTGTTTAAAATAATTATTGTTATTTAAAGCACAGAAGAGTTGAAGCTGTTATAGCTGCAAAGAGTGGGCCAACTCAATATTGAACCCTATGGACTAAGACTGGGATGCCATTAAAGTTCATGTGTGTGTAAAGGCAGGTGTCCCAATACTTTTGGTAGTGTAGCTTTGAAATTTGTAGATTTCCCATCACTTTCTGTACCAGAGACAAATAAAATAAGTCGTGCAATAAAACCTGATGGGTTTTAACCTTTCCACAATCCATTCAAACCCAACTTAAAGGGGTTGCAAAGGCAGAAAGTTTTTATCTTAATGCATTCTATGCATTACGATAAAAACCCTTCTGTGTGTAGCAGCACCCCCCTAATTACTTACCTGAGCCACATCTCTCTCCAGTGATGTCCACGATCCTCCTGATTGGCTGAGACACAGCGGCAGCGCCATTGGCTCCCATGGCTGTCGATCAGCCAGTCAATCAGGGGAGAGAGGGGGCGGGGCCGGGCTCTGTGTCTGAATGGATACACAAAGCTCTGACTCGGCTTGGATGCCGCCATAGAAAGCTGCTGGCTGTGGGGGCATTCGATAGGAGGGAGGACCAGGAGCAGCAAAGAGGGACCCGAGAAGAGGAGGATCCGGGCTGCTCTGTGCAAAACCAACTGCACAGAGGAGTCAAGTAGAACATGTTTGTTATTTTAACCCCTTAAGGACTGCCCCACACAGATATACTGCAGCAGGGCAGCCCTCCTGTCCGAAATCACGTACCTGTATGTGACTTCGTGCACTGGGTTTGGGGCGCACACGCCCTCTGTTGAAACCCCGCTCCCGCTGTGACTGGACACAGCGGGAGCCAATCAGCAGGTCCAGCAGATGTGAGGTCTACCGGGAGCTGCCGATCATTCTCAGGAGAGGCAGAACAGCGGTCTGCCTATGTAAACAAGTCAGACCGCCGTTCTGTGAGAGGGGAAGATGGAGATCTTGTGTTTCTGCTAAGCAGAAACACAGATCTCTGTCTTCCTCCGGTCAAAGCACCTCCCGCACACAGTTAGAAAGCACTCCCTAGGAGCACACTTAACCCTTTGATCGTCCCTGATGTTAACCCCTTCTGCCAGTGTCATTAGTACAGGAACTGTGCATTTTTTTTTTTTTAGTACTGATCACTGTATTGGTGTCACTGGTCCCCAAAAAAGTGTCAGAAGTATCAGTTAGGTGCCCAATTCGTCTGACGCAATATCGCAATCCTGCCAAAAAATCGCTGATAGCCGCCATTACTAGTAAAAAAAACATATATAAAAATTCCATAAATCTATCCCATAGTTTGTAGATGTGATAACTTTTGCGCAAAACCAATCAATATACGCTTAGTGCCGGTTCACAATTGTGCGCTCTGCGAGATCGCATGTGATTCGCAACGCACTGCAAATCACATGAGAAGTCCATACGATGCAATTTCAGCCAGATAGTATGGCTGAATTTGCATTGCATTCGGACCAAAATTGCACAGGACCCTTTTTTTGCTCCGCACCAGAATCGGATCGCATGAGTGTTCACACCCATCTGAACTGATTCATGTACGAACTGTCAGTTCGCAGTGCAATATGCGGGCTGAAATGCAGGTGTCATTAACAATGTATTGACACTCCCTGCAGTTTGTCTATGGCAGTGTGAGCTGCCGTGCGAGTTGGGTGCGATGCGGGAACCTGCAGTGGATTTGCAGGGTTCCCGCATCGCACTAGTGTAAAGCAGCATGGATTGGGATTTTTTTTTTTTACCAAAAATATGTAGCAGAATACATATTGGCCTAAATTTACGAAGAAATTCGATTTTTTACATTTTTTTATTGGATATGTTTTATAGCAGAAAGTAAAAAATATTGTTTAAAAACCGCAGAGGTCTTTAAATACCACCAAAAGAAAGCTCTATTTGTGGGGAAAAGGGGACATCAATTTTATTTGGGTACAGTGTGTTGCACGACCATGCAATTGTCAGTTAAAGCAATGCAGTGCCGTATTGCAAAAAATGGTCTGGTCATGAAGGGCGGTAAACCTTCCGGGGCTGAAGTGCTTTAAAAAATAAATAAATAAACTTTACAGATCACTTTAAACTTGGCTCAAGTAGATCACACTAATAAGTCTAGCAAGTATGATTGCAAATCTGTAATGTACAGCAATGAGCACAGAGAGTGTTGTAATATTCAGCAAAGGAAGCAGGAAAACCGCCTCAGTGTCCCACATATCATGTAACGGCTTCCCAAGTTAGAATCAATGAATCGCTTTTTCAGCATGTCACGAAGAGATGTCCCATGTGTTGCTAGGAGACAGTTCCTCGCCAAACACCAAAAATAACACCAAGCCTTCAGAGGTAAAAGATAATAATATCACATTACAAATGTAATAGGAGAAGCAACGAAACACTAGAATACATCCTGCCATTTATTTTTAAACAGCTCACCGGTGACGTGGAATGATTAATTGGATGCCAAGGGGCAATAACAGAAAGACATACAGTTTGCTTATGAACTGGCAAGCAGCTTTTACTGAGCCTGGCACAGACTGAGATCAGAAGACGGAGACTTTGGGGAGTGCGACAACCGGCAGCCACAGACTATTCAGAGGACATTTTACACATTCTAATTCTCTACAGTGTGTTCTGACAGTGTACATTCCTGCACAGTGTGTGTGGCTCATCATAGCACAGCCTTTGTTAGACACAATTTCCTACAGACATTTAACTTTCCCTAGAAAACAATCAATTGCTAGGGGAATAACATAAGTCACAGCACTGTTAAGTATCTGCCTTTTAACCGATATAAAAAGCACGAGTACAATCTCACCTACGTTCCAGGCGAAATTAAAATGTAACCTCTTAGTACCTAAGGGTAAAACAAATCTTAAAGAGATTGTAAAGGTTTTTGTTTTTTTTTTTCCAACAACAAACATGTTATACTTACCTGCTCTGTGCAAGGGTTTTGCACAGAGCAGCCCCGATCCTCCTTTTCTAGGGTGACCTGGTGGTGCTCCTGCCTCCTCCTCTTCATTGGGTGCCCCCCGTGGAGACCCGCATTCCATGGGGGCACCTGTGCTGGCACACTCACGAGTCCCGCTGCTGCGTCCCTTGACACAAACGGCAGGACTCAGCCCCGCCCCCGTGTCACTGAATTTGATAGACAGCAGCAGAAGCCGATGGCTGGCTCTTGCTGCTATCAATCTATCAAATGAGGACACGAGACTGCGACTGGGGCAGCTGGGCTTGTGCTTGCAGCTGGAACATTTGGGTTCAGGTAAGAAAAAAAGGGGGGGGGGGTCTGGGGCAGGTGAAGCACAGTTTTTTTTTTACTGTAATGCATAGAATATATCAAGGTGGGAAACCACGAGACTTTACAATCCCTTTAATGCCTGAGCCCAACTTTTGCAGCTTTGACATGTGTGAGTCGGGCCTGGTTCACACCTATGCCTTTTTAGTACTTTTTGCAGATTTGCAATACAGTCCATTTAACATGGCTTCCTATGGAACACGTTCTGTAGTGCAAATCTGCAAAATGCACAGGTGTGAACCAGGCCTAAAACTGTACTTATCACCACAACCGCTTAGTGCATCCAGGTGGATTATACTTTGTTTTTTTCAGTAGAAATTAGGCTTTCATTTGGTGGTAAATGGTAATGGATATCTCCTGATTTTTTTTTTTTTATCAAAGGAAAACTGGCCCAAAATACTGCATGCAGTAAAAAAAAAAAAAAATATATGATTTTTTGACTTACCGTAAAATCCTTTTCTCTGAGTTCATTGAGGAACGCAGCCTCGATTCTTGACATGTGGGGTTTATGCACCTTTCACTAGGAGTGGGCTAGACAGAATGTAGTTCAGCTCAAAGCAGACACAGCCCCTCCCAGGGGGCAGTCCTCACTTGGCATAACCCCTCCAGCCCTGCTCAGCAACTCAGTTCGTAGCAAGCAGTACAAACTCAACAGAAGAGGGGTGGGCGCTGCATCCGTCAATGAACTCAGAGAAAAGGATTTTACGGTAAGTCAAAAAAATCCTATTTTCTCAATCGTTCATTGACGGACGCAGCCTCTATTCTTTACATGTGGGGATGTCCCAAAGCAGTGTCACAACAGTACCCAACAAAAGACCCGCCTCACGCCACCGCCTGCAAAACTTTGCGGCCAAAAGCAGCATCAGAAGACGCTGCAACATCAACTCTGTAAAAACTTGGAAAAAGTGTGCACCGAGGTCCAAGTGGCCGCCTTGCACCCCTGAGAAACCGCTGCCTGATGTCGGAAAGCCCAGGAAGTACTAATCGCCCTGGTAGAGTGAGCCGTAACCGGGAAGGGGGGCTCCTGGCCTCGAACAGCGTACACACGGGTCACCGTCTGTCGTATCCAGCGGGAAATGGTGGCCAACGAGGCCGCCATCCCCTTGCAGGGCCAT
The DNA here is from genome assembly GCA_018402905.1 of Glandirana rugosa. Taxonomy (NCBI): domain Eukaryota; kingdom Metazoa; phylum Chordata; class Amphibia; order Anura; family Ranidae; genus Glandirana; species Glandirana rugosa. The sequence continues at coordinate 629,212 of BLSH010314220.1, read as the reverse complement.
TCACCGCAACAAAAAGCGTATCGGACCTACGAAACGAGGCCATGGCTGCCAGATACACCCACAGAGCCCTAACCACATACAGGGAATGCAAGGCAATCTCCTTATGATGAGATGGGCGTGGACACAGAGAAGGTAGGACAATGTCCTCATTGATGTGAAATGAAGAGACCACCTTCGGTAAGAAGGAGGGAGAGGGGCACAAAACCGCCTTGTCCCTATGTAGGACCAAGTACGGGGACCTACAGGATAGAGCCGCCAGCGCGGACACCCGCCTAGCAGATGTTATCGCCACCAGAAATGGCTCCCGCTGCTATCAATCTATCCAATGAGGACACAAACTCATCGCTGGAACAATTGGGGTTCATTAAAAGAGAAATAAAGTTTTTTTTTTTTTTTTAGGAATCATACTTACCTCTGCTGGGCTGTGCAGGGGCGGGGGAAGCCGGTTCAGTCTGAGAGGCTAAGCCGGGGTGTCAGTCGTGGAAACTGGCGGATCCAGACTTTGTTGTGATGCCTGTATTGGCTTCTGAAACGTCAGCAGAGAGCAGACTTGAGACTTTACAACCCCTTTAATGCCGCTTTAACATCTAGCTGAACATACAGTAATTAAAAAGGAAATACATTATTTGTTCAAGGCCAGGAAACTGATCCAGAAGCTCAGCCACGAATACATTCTGGGTTCCATCCGATAAAGGTTATAAAACTCTGCTGTAGGAAACAGTGATTTTTTTTCTTTTGCTAGTAATTGGAAATAAGCTCAAGTCTAGTCAAGTTAAAACTACTTCTAAATAAGGAGTTTGTAAAACTGCACATGCCAGTGCAACATCAGGTTCAACTTTTTCCGTCCCAAAACAGATCTCTTCCTATTTAGGTACTTCGCCGATGTAAAATCAGATTCACTTTTCAAATGTGCAGCAGTTTATGGGGAAAGAAAAACAAACATTTTGTACTATTTGCAACTTCTACTTCTAATTATCTAAATAAATCTGCAAATGCAGCTTTTTTTTTTCAGAATAGCTTACAGAGATTTTAAAGAGACCCTGTTGCCAGGCCACTAATTAAAAAAAAAAACAATCTCCCCATACGAGAACGTGTGTTAATTATATTTAGCTGTAAAGGATGCCACCATCTTGGATGTGATGTCTGCAGCCGTCACTCAAGTGACACTCTATTGCAGGGATATGCAATTAGCGGACCTCCAGCTGTTGCAAAACTACAAGTCCCATCATGCCTCTGCCTCTGGGTGTCATGCTTGTGGCTGTCAGAGTCTTGCTATGCATCATGGGATTTGTAGTTTAGCAACATCTGGAGGTCCGCTACTTGCATATCCATGCTCTATTGTATTCCCCTTTACTCCTTCCCCCAGCAACTGCATAACAGTTTATATGGAGAGATGGAGGAGCTGGACCAGCACAAACAGTAGTTAGACATGCCCAGATAAGTAGAGGGCTATGACATGCAAGAAAGGACTGTGCTAGTGAATTTCAGAAATACAGCACAAGTCAATTAAAAAAAAGTTTATGAAAAGGAGAAGTACTGCAATCAAGGACTGAAAATACTTGATTTTTCTGTGCTTTTATCTGCAACTTTTAAACTTGGTCTCTCTAACTGTAAACTAAAGTGTATACCGACATACAATACCCATCTAACTACAGTTATGTATTTATTTAAAAATATCCAAGTCTACAAATAGCTTTTTTTTAAATCACCCACCAGGGTGGGGTTAATAGAAATGGTTGTGCCAGTTTTAATTGACATTTGCAACAGCAGATTGCTCACCGAGTTAAAGATCATTGCATTATGTTAGAAGACAGAAGAGAACACTCCCAAGAATATATTCCAAAAAAATACAGCATTCTCTCAGAGGCAAGACTTTTTGCCTAACCAGATTATTAGCTCCATCTCACAATGAGCCAGTGAGGAATTTCCATGCTGCTATTAA
>BLSH010314220.1:573142-607727 GCA_018402905.1 Glandirana rugosa | reverse complement strand
ATCGTCCTCCGAGGACGACGACAGTTAGTCTCGGCCACTAACTTCTATTTCTTTTGTATTATTTTACCATTTTTTTTTCTATTTTGATTTATCTCGTAGGTTTATCTCACGGGGACATGAATTATTAATAAAACGTTCGACTGACAATTGGCGAACGGCTGCCGACTAGCCGTTAACTGCCTCTGTTACACCGAGACATTGCGCTTAGCGGCAGTATGCTGCCGCCGGCGCTATGTTTCGGTGACACTCGCGCGCGCGCGGCGGCCTCCGCGCGCGCGTGCGAGTGACACAGGCCCCCCCAGGTCCCTCGCCCAGGCATCGCGGGTGGCCGGCGGCAATCGAAGCCGCCGGACCCGCTCCCTGGACCCCCCCGGACACAGTGAGCGTGCGCGCGCGCCTCCGGCGGCGCGCGCGCGCTCACAGTGGCTTTGTATCGCGGCCGCCGTCGTATGACGGCGATTCGCGTTACAGAGCCACATTGTCTCCGTCAATTGCCGATCAGCCGTCGGCAAGCGGTTAACAGTCAGCTTGCAAAATAATTATTAAGTACAGGGGCACTCTATTTGGATGCTCTATTTAGTTTTATCTTTTTTTTTACCATTTTATTATGTTTTCTTTATCTTCAATCACCGGCTCTGATTGACAGCAGCAGGAGCCTCCTGCTATATCTGAGACCTGGGAGAGCCTTGCCACTTGTGCACATCGCTGGATCGAGATCCGGCTCAGGTATGATTTAGAGGCGCTGCATGCAGGTTTTTTATTTTGCAGTGAGGGAAAAAAAACCTACTGCCTCTACAACCACTTTAACCACTTCCAGGCCAACGCCATCACCTGATGGCGGTCATTTTGAAGTGGAATACTGTTGTTATGGTAGCAGATAGCTACCATAACCCCGGTATCTTTTTTTTTTTTCAGCCGGCGATTCTGTGTAAGATAAAAGTGTTCTCAGCAGCGGATTCGCCGCGAGATCACTTTTATCAGCGGCGGGAGAGGTGAGAGGTGCCCCTCTCTCCCGCCGGTTTCCGGTCATCTCCGCCACTTACTGGACCCGCCGGCAGCGGCGGAGATGATCGGTTCCTCTCCCCCCAGTGTCCGTGAGCCGAGTGAGCAGCTGAAGCTGTTCACTCAGCTCCATAACATGGCAGGGCGGAAGCAACGTCACAAGTCACTTCCGCCCAATGCTCTTAAAAGGGCCCATTTTTTTTGTACTGTCATTTTTTCCAAATTTTTTTTTTTTTTTTTTGCATTTTACTGCAAATATGAGATGTGAGGTCTTTTTGATCCCAAATCTCATATTTAGGAGGTCCTGTCATGCTTTTTTTCTATTACAAGGAATGTTTACATTTCTTGTAATAGGAATAAAAAAGTGATCAAAATTTTTTTTAAAAAAATAGTGTAAAAATAAAAAGTAAAATAATTTTAAAAAATTTTAAAGCGCCCCGTCCCCGCGAGCTCGCACGCAGAAGCGACCGCATACGCAAGTCCCGCCCACATATGAAAATGGTGTTCAAACCACACATGTGAGGTATCACCGCGATCGTTAGAGGGAGAGCAATAATTCTAGTAATAGACCTTCTCTGTAACTCAAAACTGCTAACCTGTAGAATTTTTTAAACGTCACCAATGGATATTGCAAAGTTGCAAAGTTTGTCGCCATTCGGCGAGCGGACGCAATTTTGACGCAAGACATGTTGGGTATCATTTTACTCGGCGTAACATTATCTTTCACAATATGGAAAAAAATTGGCCCAACTTTACTGTTGTCTTATTTTTTAACTCAAAAAACTGAATTAAAGAAAAAAAAAAATTGCGCTTGTAAGACTGCTGCGCAAATACGGCGTGACAAAGTTTTGCAGCGACCGCCATTTTATTTTCTAGAGTGTTAGAAAAAAAATATATATATAATGTTTGGGGGTTCCAAGTAATTTTATAACAAAAGAAAAAAATGTTTTAACTCGTAAACACCGAACCCAAAAAACAGGCTCGGTCTGGAAATGGTTAAAGTGTTATTAAAGTCTCAGCTCTTTATCCTTGAAAAATAACAAACATACCATACTTACCTGCTGTGTTGCAGTAGTTTTGCACAGAGAAGCCCAGATCCCCCTCTTCTTGGGTCTCTCCTCTGCGCTTCTGGCCCCTCTCCCCTGCCGATTGCCCCCACAGCAAGCAGCTTGCTATGGGAACACCCGAGTCGAGCCGCTGCTGTGTGTCCATTCAGACATGGAGCTACTGTTCTGCCCCGCCACTTCGCTCTCATTGGCTCAATGATTTTGAATGACCACAGCAGGAGCCAATGGCGCTGCACTGCCATCTCAGCCAATGAGGAGGGAGAGTCCCTGGCAGCCGGGACACCCTTGCAACATAGCTGGATTGAGATGGGTTCAGGTGTTATGGGTATGAGGGGGGCTGTTGTACACAGAAGGTTTTTTTTTTACCTTAATTCATAGAATTAAAGGGTAAGTTCACCTTTACATGAAAATCTGTAAGGTGAACTTGGCCTGCTCATGCCCCTGACCAATTGCGATGTGATCTCCCATTCTGAGAATCGGCCTCAGGGGTCCGGGGCTTAGAAATCTCCGCAGCTGAATTTACAAAAATGTACCCCCTTAGGAGGGACGTTTCGAAACATTCTTATTGGTCGGCGCTGTCACATGGGCGGCACCGACCGATCAGAACCTGCGTAGCCCGTCCTGGCAGCAGGGAAGAAGACGCGTGAATGCCGAAGGGATTTCTAAGCCCCGGACCCCTGAGGCGGCTATACCGAGGCTCAGAATGGTAGATCACTGCGCAACAGGTCGATGGGACGGGGGGGGGGGGGGTCCTGTGTAAGTTCACCTTACAGATTGTTCTGTAAAGGTGAACCTTCACTTTAAGATACCAAAACCCTCTGCCTTTACAACCACTTTAGAGCTACCTTCACATCTATGAGGGCGTGTTATGTGTGTCAACGCACATATGCCATATGTCGTGGTGTGTTTCTGTTGACATTAATTCTGAATGGCACCTCAATGCACATATACAGTATAAACAAAGGCAGTTACCCTACAGTGCAACAAAACAACAGATGTTATTGTACTATGCTTTGTGATGCATTGCTCAAAAAAGTGCTGGTATGTTATTTTGTGCACAAGATCGGTAAAGAAGATCTGACCTGTAGAAACAAAGGCAAGCAGTAGGCAAAAGACTTAAAGAGGAAGTACAGACAAAGCTCGTTTGGCTGTACAGTGAGGGACAAAAAGTATGTGATCCCCTGCTGATTTTGTGCATTTGCCCACTGGCAAAGAAATGATCAGCCTATAATTTTAATGGTAGGTTAACCAATGAGACAAAATAACAAAAAAAATCCAGAAAGACTTATTTCAAAAAAGTTATAAAATGGATTTGCATTTTAATGAGTGAAATAAGTATCTGACCCCTTCGTAAAACATGACTTAGTACTTGGTGGCAAAACCCTTGAAGGCAATCACAGAGGTCAGACGTTTCTTGTAGTTGGCCACCAGGTTTGCACACATCTCAGGAGGAATTTTGTCCCACTCCTCTTTGCAGATCCTCTCCAAGTCATTAAGGTTTCTAGGCTGACGTTTGGTAACTCGAACCTCTACATATTTTCTCTGGGATTAAGGTCTGGAGACTGGCTAGGCCACTTCAGGACCTTAATGTGCTTCTTCTTGAGCCACTCCTTTGTAGCCTTGGCCGTGTGTTTTGTGTCATTGTCATACTGGAATACCCATCCACAAACCATTTTCAATCTGGAGGAGTAGCAGAATGTGTTTTGGGGTGTAGCTGCAATAATGCATTTGCCATGTGAGAAAGATATAACCCGTTATCATGACAATTTTGTGGAAAAAAAAAACACTCTAAATTTTGCAAAGAATTGTGAGAAAATATTACAACTTCAAAAAACTCACCATGCCTCTTAATAAATACTTTCCAAAAAGGGGTCATTTGGGGGGTGTTTTTACTTTCCTGGCTTGTTAGTGTTTCAAGAAATGATCTTGGGTATGCACTGTGTTACATACTAGGTATTGAGGCAGCTGGCACACACTTAATAGTGATATTTACACGTTCAATTTACAGAAGGATACATTTTACTTTCACAATTATTTATTTACCTCATAGTAGCGCGGGGGACTTCACATATTATTCACTTAGGCCCCTTTCACACTGGGGCGTTATTACAGCCATATAGAGCTAAAATTAGTGCTGCAATAACGCTTTAAAAATTATTTTCATACATCTCAATGGATGCTTTCTGACTGAGGCGTTGCGCTAGCGCGGCGCTGAAGAAAATCATGCAAGCATGATTTTTCAGGAATGTGGGGAACGGTGTATACACCACTCCTCCACCGCCCCTGCCATTAGATTGAATGGGCAGCGCACCCGTAGCGCTTGTACCCCGCTCAGGGAGTGCCGGCACTTTTAACCCGTTTAAACCCTTGTGGGGGGGTTAAAATTGCCATGCTGCCGCCCGAATATCGGCGCCATAGCGCTGCTATTACAGCGGTAGATCGCCGCTAAATTAGCAGCGGTTTACCACTGAAGCTCGGGCGGTCCCAGTGTGAAAGGGGCCTAAGAAATGAAAAGCCTTCAGTACATCCGGTGTGATCAGTTTTCAATGAATGGCACCATAGCTTGTAGACTCTAACTTTCACACAGACCAAATAATATACACTGATTTGGGTTATTTTTACCAAAGATATGTAGCAGTGTAACTTTTGCCCAAACTTTATGCAGAAAACTTACTTATTTGCAAAATTTGATAACAAACTAATAATGCATTTTTTACAAAAATTTCAGTCTTTTTATTTATAGTGTAAAAAATAAAAAAACCCAGTAGTGGTAAAATACCACCAAAAGAAAGCTCTATTTGTGTGAAAAAAGGACACTGATTTCATATGGATGCAGTGTTGCATGACTGACTAATTGTCATTCAAAGTGTGATAAGTGGTTAAAGCTCTGTGTTGGTGTACGCGGAAAAACACAAAAAAAAAATAAATTAATAAAACACACATTTTGCATTTTTTCACAGCATGTTCTGATGCGCTCAAAAATGCAGAAGCACATACAATTACATCGCAATTTGAAAAAACAAAAAAGCACTGCAATGTGTTAATAATGCATTGCACCACACGTGTTATGCGTTTTGTAGTGTGAACCAGACACAAATATTTATAGATCAATACTTTACATCTTTTTTTATTTGTGAAGACCAGCTTATAAATAGCTTTTGTCAAGCCTAGTTACACAGTCACAACTCTGCGATTCCCTCCGCGTAATCTAATTTCTCTTACTATTCAGGTCTATACTCCAGCAAAGTAAGCTGTAGCAAGCTGATGATCACATTTTTAAGTAGAACTATAGGCAAAACTTCTATTTTCATTTTGTGTAGAGTAAGGGAGGGTTATAAACCCTGTAAGGTTTATTTTTCCCATCTTTATTACAGTTATATGCAAAAGTTTAGGAACCCCTGACAATTTCCATGATTGTCATTTATAAATATTTGGGTGTTTGGATCAGCAATTTCATTTTGATCTATCAAATAACTGAAGGACATATTTCAGCAGTGAAATGAGGTTTATTGGATTAACAGAAAATGCGCAATATGCATCAAAACGAAATCAGACAGATTCATACATTTAGGCACCCTTGTCATTTTGTTGATTAGAATACCTGTAACTACTTAGCACTGATTAATTGGAGCACACAATTGGTTTGGTGAGCTCATTAAGCCTTGAAGCCTAATCACAGAGATATAAGCTGTCAGTGTCCACTGTGAGGAACACAGTGAGGAAATGGAAGACCACAGGCACAGTTCTTGTTAAGGCCAGAAGTGGCAGCCACATAAAATATTGGAGAGGCGAAGGATGGTGAGAACGGTCAAAAACAGCCCACAGACCACCTCCAAAGACCTCCAACATCAGCTTGCTGCAGATGGTGTCACTGTGCATCGTTGAACAATTCAGCGCACTTTGCGCAGGGAGAAGTTGTATGGGAGATGCGAAAGAAGCTTTTTCTGCACACACACCACAAACGGAGTCGCTTGAGGTATGCAAACGCAAATTTGGACAAGCCAGCTTCATTTTGGAATAAGGGGCTGTGGACTGATGAAACAAAGATTGAGTTATTTGGTCATAAAAAGGGGCGTTATGCATGGCGGCAAAAGAACACAGCATTCCAAGAACAACACTTGCTACCCACAGTAAAATTTGGTGGAGGTTCCATCATGCTGTGGGGCTGTGGGGCTGTGTGGCCGGTGCCGGTACTGGGAATCTGGTTAAAGTTGAGGGTCGCATGGATTCCACTCAATATAAGCAGATTCTTGAGAATAATGTTGAGGAATCAGTCACAAAGTTGAAGTTACACCGGGGCTGGATATTTCAACAAGAAAACGACCCAAAACTACGTAAAATCTACTCTGGCATTTATGCAGAGGAACAAGTACAATGTTCTGGAATGGCCATCCCAGTCCCCAGACCTGAATATCATTGAACATCTGTGGGGTGATTTGAAGCGGGCTGTCCATGCTCGGCAACCATCAAACCTAACTGAACTGGAGATGTTTTGTAAGGAGGAATGGTCCAGAGTGCATTCATCCAGAATCCAGACACTCATTACAGGCTATAGGAAGCGTCTAGAGGCTGTTATTTCTTCTAAAGGAGGCTCTACTAAATATTGATGTGATTTTTCTGTTGGGGTGCCCAAATTTATGCACCTGTCTGATTTCGTTTTGATGCATATTGTGCATTTTCTGTTAATCCAATAAACCTCATTTCACTACTGAAATATTACTGTGTCCTTCAGTTATTTGATAGATCAAAACGAAATTGCAGATCCAAACACCCAAATATTTATAAATGACAATCATGGAAATTGTCAGGGGTTCCTAAACTTTTGCATACAACTGTACATTGGTAAGTGAAAGGAAATCCCTGCAAATTAGGGGAATCCCTTGGGACCCCCAGGTCACCATAATTACTGCCCCCATTGGAAGATTTCTCCTCTATTACTTTTCTGGGGACAACCCACAATTTGGTATTTTCTTATACTTTCACTTTTAATGCTAATGGTAGACATACGGGTACGTCGCTTTGCCTACACCGGCCCGCAGTACATTGCGGCAGGCGGTCGGGAAGTGGATAACATTCAAAACTGATAGCCAGAGTTTCAAAAACGTATATCGCTGATATGTGAATAACCTATGTATTATCTGTATCTCTCTTATTATGCAACAAAAAATAATAGTATAAACTGACAAGTGCTATTAACCTTACATCCTGCCAAAATGGATATACTCTCATAAATATGCATTACGTAAATAATAATGTAGATATTACTGAAAATAAATATTAATTCAATCACATATATTGAGTATTGAATAAAAGACGCTATGGTGTATTACGACACAATTTAACACTTGGCCCTGTGAAAGGATGGTAGTATATGCTCATATCACATAGTCATAGTCCACTATGAAGTGCTTATTGTGCAAATAGTCCAAACAATGTAAACAAAATCCGTGACGATTGGTGAAGATCACTTTGGAAAATCTATGATGGTCATAATTACTGTGACAATAATCCCACCACCTCTGATATCTTATGCGCTTACTGCAACGCTGGATAAAATACGCCCAGAGAACACACTGATCCCACTGTGTGTACAGGATGTCCTAACTGGATAACTCTGTGGGGGTCCACCGGCTTCTTACAGGATTGTGCCACTGGTATATCATATTATCCCCTCCACTGTATCTTTAAAGTGTGTGGTCAGCATCTCTGGCTGTAAGCTTAATTATGCAGCTCTGTGGAGTCTGCAGGATCTCTGGGGCTTGTGGTTCTCTTCCTGAGTGTATAGAGTGAAGGGGGAGGGGCCTCTGACTCGAGCAAGTATCAGTTTCACTTCAGTGAAGTGAAACTGATACTTGCTTGGGCCAGAGGCCCCTCACCCCTTCACTCTATACACTCAGGAAGCGAACCACAAGCCTCAGAGATCCTGCGGACACCACAGAGGATTTTGGCCATACTTCTATGGATCAGCGGAGTACAATTCGTCCTGTAATCCTGTGACCCATTTTCAGCAGGCAACGGGCTGAAGCCTGCTGACATCACAAAGCTGATCCAGGATCCACCAAGAAGCCTGGATTGGCACCTGGCTCAGCCTCTCAACAATATGCAGAGAGCCTGAGCCAGCCCTTCCCACCCCCTCCACAGCCCAGCGCTCCAGTGAGCACTTGAGGGGAGAGCGCTGACTAACATTCACAGCTCGCTGCTCAGTGCAGAGGGGGAGAACCAAGTGATCAGTAGTGTTTGAACACTCAGTTTTCACTGCAGGGTCGCAGGGGACATATGTTGCATCCACCTAGGGGAGTATAAAGGTTTTTTTTGTTTTGTTTTTTGGAAAGCCATACTTCTCTTTTAAAGCTTGTTTACAGCTTGTTAAAAATATGTAAACTTTACACACAGGAAGTTTTATTAGATAACCAGGCTACACTTTGTTAGCTTTTGGGTTCAGAGTCATCAGTATGCCTGTAATCACAATTTTTGTTTTATAACTATATACAGGGCCATCTTTAATACTGATTGGACCCTGGGCAAACATTTTCTTGGGTCCTCCCAAATTCACTTATCAACTATTTGCAGGTAGTGCAGGCTCAAGGGGCAGCTGCTTTGGGCCCCACAACAATGACTGGGCCCAGAGCAACTGTCCCTTTTGCCCTGTGTTAAAGATGGCCCTGACTATATATTCATTGCATCCCTTGAAGCTATGTTGTACATGTTTCACTAGTTGGTCATACCGCTTCTAATTAAAAAATAAATAAATAAATAAAAATAACTTTGACTGTCCATTGCCTGGCCACAGATTCACCCTAAAGTGCAGTAATCACCAGCTACAGCCACAGCAGGTGCGGTCACAGAAGCACTGCCACTATTTAACAATCGCCTTCAATTCAAGCTATTGATTTGCTGGTTAAAATATTCAGCAATTCAGTGGCTCTACTAAAAGACACTTTCTGATGTTAACAGCAGTTACAGGGTTGCCAACTGTGACTAGTGCCAAGACCTGCATTTGTAACAACCCTGTGCAGGTTATTTGAAGAAATGAGAACTTCTAAATGTTATTTGCTTAAGGCCTAAACCTCTGCAAAGCTGCCTAAAATCTCTCCTCAAATATTCCACAACTGCAGTTGTCTGCCCAGAGGTGTGAGCGCATGGGTGGCAAATTTATACAAAACTTCCCATACATTTTTACATGATTTGCACCAAAATCTTGCCCATTTCTGTTGGTAGCTTGCTGCACAGGGGCTTTTGCACATGGCTGTATTTAAGGAATGTGGGCATACAGAGTAAGTATAGCTGTTGTTGTGGTACCGTAAGTAGCTATACACATGTAAATGCCAGCACACGTTTACAGACGTATTATTCAATAAATGAAAAATTGTAGGTTTTGAAAAAGGAGCTTGGAGTGTGAATGCAAGTGCCAGCATTCATTTTCCTTTTTTAGGCTTCTTTTCTGTTTTTGACCCGGTGATCAAGCTAGTAACAACACTTCCTGTCCTAGGGTGACAATGTTTACTTGCCATACTATATCTATGAAAAGAGTTGCCACCCTGGGCAAGAGTACTGATCTTCCCAGTGCAGACCTGTGTAGATGGCATGTTAGCACAAATCCTGGCCATTGGAGGACAAGCAGTCTGTTCTCCCAGCATAGCCGGAAAACTAACCATACTGGGAAGGATGTGCTTCTATGCCTAGCATACTCAGGTTGAAATAGGAAAGCAGGGGGACTGTCTAGATCATCAGGTATTTGACACAAAAGGAAACAATACAAAAGGGAACAGGTAATACAAGTACATGGTACAGCAGACACGCAGATCAGGATTAGTGATTCAAACTTGCCCACCTGAGCAATCCCACCAGGAAGCGGACACTGCACACCGCCAATCACAGGCAGTGAGGCCATTTACAGTCTGTGCAGATGAGGACCGGGAAATGCCTCACTGTCTATGATTGGCGTCGTGCAGTTTTGGCTTCCTGGTAGGATTGCTCAGGTGAGTTGGGACTACGATTCTGAACATGCCGAGCCTATCACTGATCCGATCTACGTAATGTTGGGAAACACACACTTTAAAGCGGAGTTCCACCCAGTTAAAAGTCAGCAGCTACAATAAAGTGTAGCTGCTGACTTTTAACAATCGGACACTCACCTGTCCCACGGTCCAGCGATGCGATGGCCCGAGGGCTCGCTCTTCTCCCCCTCCCCGGCATCACAAGTGTGGGCACCCGGATTTGGCTTCAAAGCCTGGCGTGCACTGCGCATGCGCAAGTCGTGCAGCACCTTGTGAACAGCCGCCATATCGTCTGGGAACTTCCTTCTGGAGCTGTGGCTCTAGGAGAGGAAGTGGACCTGGGACACTGTTAAAACAGTGTCTCCGTTCCCCCCCAAAAAAAAGACATGCCAATTGTGGCATGTCAGGGGGTCACCTTCCTTTAAAGCAGAAGTTCCACTTTTGGGTGGAACTCTGCTTTAAAATAAAATCAGGCTGTTTTTACAGGTTTAGTTTTGTATTCTGTCTGAAGTTTTTCTCCAAATGCCTACTGCACCTCAAAAGTCTCAAACTGCAACTCAAATTCTTCCCGAAGTAGACATGAAAGGGTTAACTAAAGAAGACTGCAGCCAGTTGCCATGGTACAATGAACAGAAATTTCTAAATTATACTTTGGCAGCTATAGAAAATCACAGATGTCCACAAGGTGAAATTAGTTCTTAAAGGTAACCTGTTCAGGGGTGTGGAAATTTCTTGTGCAAGGGACTAAAATCAGGGTCGCAATCTACTTGTCCAGATTAAAAAAAAATATATATATATTAATTTTTGCCAGGACGGAAAATATGATTTTTTTAGGCAGAGGTGCTTTTAGGAATGTCTGTGGGGTTTTTTTTGTTTTTTAAAAATGGAGCTTTATGGCAACCTAAACAAACTTTTGATGATTTTTAGGCCCCATACACGCGAGCGCATTAAATAAATTTGCTGTAACGTCGGGCCCGATGTCAGGGAATAATCTGCACCAAAAAACGCGATTTCGTCTGCGTTTTGCATCGACGTTAATGCGCGTTATAGTGAGCATCGGCGTCAATAGGAGTTTTGTTTAAAAAAACATTCCTCTTATTTTTTAACCTGAAAACCCTGGAGCTAAAAACGCTGGTTAACGTTGCTACGGCGTTAAGTGAGTGTTTTGCCGGCTCAGGGTCAAAGACGCCATAACGCTACAGCCTCGGAACGCGCTGGCCGTGGGTTCTGCTTTCAGCTCACTAACGCCGACGCTATCTACAGCTCAAAAACGTCAGCGTTTTTATGGGGCCATTGAATAGCATGGAGATCTGCAAAAAAAATACTACCGTGTGTATGTGTACATGAGGCCTTAGCATTGCACTTTTTACCTACTCACCTCCCTGCCTGTCTCCAGCGCCGGGACTAGCAGAGACCTTGGAGTGTGACTAGCATCGATTGGGTGCTTGTCAGGAAAGAGGAGTATTGGGCTCTCAACACTCAGCAGAAGCACATCTGCTGACCGAATAAATAATGGCGCCGGCCCTAATTTGGGAAAAAAAAAAAAAAAAAAAACCTTTATTCCTTCAGGTTACCCTTGCACACAGAAGCACTCGAGTGTTAAGTACAAGGGCATGCTGAACAACCAAATTAAGCTCTGGTGTCCACTCCGATAAAAGAGAGGTTCATCCATACAATAAAAGAATGAACATATAAATGCACTTTTTTTTTTTTGCAGGTAAAAAAAAAAAAAAATTATATGCATTAATTTTTTATTTGTTAAGAGCCTGTAAAGCAATGCACCCATGATCAGCAAATTGTGGGTGTGATGCCACAGTCCTGCAGACTGTGTAGCTGTCTGCCCGTACCTCCGATATGGGCAGGCAGTTACACACTGCCAAAAAGCTCAATGAGTTACCCTAGAGAGCTGGTAGTTCATTGAGAACTACAAGCCAAACAGCTGGGTAGGCAGAAGCCCAGCATGGCCACATTTTTTTCTGACAGTGGGGAGACTTCCTCGCCGTCAAAATACACTGATCAAATGCTGCAGTGCTGATTGTGTGGAAAAATAGTAAAAAGCTGAATGTAGATAGACTTCTGTACTGCCAGCTTGCCCATACGTGGATCAAGACCAAGGTGTACTGTCCATGAAACATTTTTTTTATTTGCACTAACCTCCAAATTTGTCCTGAAAATTTGGATGTTAGTGTAAATAAAAAACGTGCCACAGACTGTACTCAATTGTTCTTGTTGCAACTGCACGAATATGGCTACAATCATCTCACGCACGCATGGATCGAAATGCTGAACCTGCCAAAATTTCGACCCATGTATGGCCGGTTTAAGCAAAGTAAAAGGTTCACTGCATTGTAGGTACAATAATTCCCACTCAACCCCCTCAACTCATAAGAAAGCCTGAAAATGACTGTGTAAGTTTCTGAAAGACAAAAGCTACACAAGGCTAAGGAATCTTCTTTCTGCCCCAATGTGAGAGCCAGGGGCGGAGTGCAACTCATGGGGGACCCCGGGCAATAGGAGATCATGGGGCCCTCAGGTTTAAGGCCTCATGCACTTACTTTGCAGGAAGTTCTTCCGCTTTTCTCAGCAATTTACACTAGCGTTTTTGAGTAGAAATTTTTTTTTTTCTTTTAATGAACCAAAAATGCCCAAAAACGTTGGTGAGCCGCGTTTTTGAGCAGTAGCATGGTTTTTTTGTTTTAGGTTTTTTTCACCTCAATGGTTTCAAAACGTAAGAGAGGAGTTTTTGTGCGTTTTTGAGAGTTTGCGCGTTCTAACAGCATGAACACATAAGATAACATGATGGAGAGTTTATTGACTGTAGAAAAAAACGTCTGCAGCTAAAAACAGCTGCTGTAAAACAGTCAAAAAACATCCAGTGTGCATGAGGCCTAAAAGGTGGACACGGCGTTGGGGTGGTCCAGGTAGCAAGATAAATCTGAATCAGTGCAGCGATTGGGGGAAATAACTGGAGCAAATCCTTTGTGGCACTCACTGTAGCAGCTGGAGCAGGAGATGACACCTTTTAGCTGCTGCAGTGAGAGCCAACAAAGATCAGTTTTAGTCAGGGCTTTTTTTTCTCAAAGAATAGTGACAGTACTTACATAACCCCCTTCCCCCAAAGAAATCTACTGCTCCCCTCTTGGTAAATTAGAGGTGAAACTGGCGCTGCTCAATTGAAAAACACAAAACCCAAAAAATAAAAAAATAAAAACCACAAAAAATATGCCCCACCCCACGGACTTTTACCCCAATAGCCTTTACTTGTATTGTATACCAGCGTGCTGGAAATTTTATATCAAGGATAATTATTATTTTTTGTGATTATTATAATTTTTTGTAATATTTTTTGTGGTTTTTATTTATTTATTTTTTTGGGTTTTGTGTTTTTCAATTGAGCAGCGCCAGTTTCACCTCTAATTTACCAATATTATTCAAACGACACAATTGTGGAGTTTTCTGGTGACGGCAGCAGCTCATAAAGTAAATTAATTTATCCGTTTGCGCGGAACACTTAAACATTTATATACTGCTCCCCTCTGCACACCTCCTTACTTACCTCTGTGCCTACCCCTTCAAGAGGAAGTAAAGCCTGATGGGTTTTACTTCCACTTTGTTACCCTGCAATGTAAAGGCATAATAGGCTAGTATGCATCGCGTACTAGTCTATTATGTGACACTTACCTGCATTGGAAGTCGGAGCTGTCCCCGCTCCAGGAAGCGCCCATCTTCGCCCCTCTTGCTTCCGGGGCCGCGGACTCCAGCTCTGTGATTGACCGGAGCCACGTGATGTCACCTCCGTGCATGTGCGGGAGCCGCCAATCACGGCACGATCTCAGTGAAGAAATGGCACAGAGGCCATTTCTTTACTGCACATGTGCCAATGATGAGATATGCAGGGAACCTACAGGTAAGTCTTCTTACCTGTAGGTTAAAGTGGTTGTCCAGAGTTGACAACCACTTTCAATACTCACCTCTGTACCCCCTGTCCACAGCTCAACTTTTCTCCACCAATCCACAGCTCACCTCTTCACCCCAAGTCCACAGTTCCCCTCTTGCCCACCAATCCACAGCTCCCCTTTTCTCCCACATTCTACATCTCCCCTTTTCTCCCACAGTCCACAGCTCCCCTCTTTTTCCTCCAGTCCACAGCTCCCCTCTTTTTCCTCCAGTCCACAGCTCCCCTCTTTTTCCTCCAGTCCACAGCTCCCCTCTTTTTCCTCCAGTCCACAGCTCCCCTCTTTTTCCTCCAGTCTACAGCTCCCCTCTTTTTCCTCCAGTCTACAGCTCCCCTCTTTTTCCTCCAGTCTACAGCAGCCTTTCTCAACCTTTTCAACACCGAGGAACCCTTGAAATAATTCTCTGGTCTCGGGGAACCCCTGCTAAAAATTAAAAATCTACAACTCATGATACATTAGTGTGATGGTCAATGGGAAGAATGCTCCTTACATTTGTGGTCATTGGGAAGAATTCCCCCTTACAGATAGCTAAAAAGATCAATGATGTAATTGGGAATTTATCTGAGAGGTAGAAATTGACCATTGCTCAAGGAACCTCTAACAACCTCTGGAGGAACCTTAGGGTTCCACGGAACCCTGGTTGAGAAACCCTGGTCTACAGGCTCAACTCTGTACCCCTGTCCACAGCTCAATTCAGCAGGTTCCCCACACCTATAAATAACTCCCTTCTGCATCTTCAGTCTACAGCTAACCTCTGTATTACAAACTACAGCTCATCCCTGTCCCCCTTCCACACCTCCATATATAAAGCTTACCCCAATTAACAATTCTCGTTAACACCCCCATCTTTACCTCTACACATACTTGCCCCCTTCCAACCTCCTCATAGCCGTTTCTCTCTGCACAACCCCCCCTCCAAAGCTCTCACCTCTGTAAAAATACCCCCCAGCTGTCAACTTAGCACAACACCCCCTATTGCCCACCTATCCCTTAACAGCTTTCACCTATTCACCCCTCACCACCTAACAAATCCCCCCCCCCCCGTCCATAGCTGTCACCGCTGCAGTACACCTCCAACCTCTCCATAGCTCAGCAGCTGCCTGTCTCTCTGCAAAACCACCCCCGCTACGCTTCCCTTAACAGCTGTCTTGCCTCCTAAAAAGCCTCACAGTGGTGCAGCCGCTGTAATACATGTCTGACAGGTGAGCGGGGGGACAAAAGCCGAGCAATCAAAAAGATGCAGTGTCGGGGCCCAGGGCGTGCTTTAACATATGCCCTGCCCCGCACAAGCCCAGAGCTATGGTAGTACATAGGAGCCAGTAAAGGGAGTGAGCAATGCAAAAACTCCCTCTACCGCTGTCTGTGTTTAAAATTACAGTTTGCACAGAGGACAGAGCGGCCGGACATTCTCTGAAGTCCTTTCCCCTATCCGCTGCCCTGATCACCCTGCCCTGCTCATGGGGGGCGCCTACTAGCCCTGGGCCCTCAGGCAGTGCCCGAATGGTCAGTCCGCCCCTGGTGAGAGCAATCAGGAATTGGTTACTCACCCAGAGCTGCATGGTGGTGAGGCAGGGTGGGCATCAGGTGTTTTATAAGTGGAAGAACTATCTCATAGGGCTTCAGTAACAGATTGGGGTAGTGGGGAAATAATGAGGTCTTACAATGCACTTAACATAAAAACTTTGCTATTTACATTTTTTCAACACAAACAGATGAGTATAAAGGGTTAAAGTGGATGTAAACCCAAAAAAAATGTTTTACTTACACTTCTACAGGAGAGGATATCATGTCATCTATGCCCAGTTTTGCCACAAAAAGTTAATCCAACTCTGAGTAATACCCTTATCTTTTTCAGTAGGAAAAAAAACAACTGAGGGAGAAATAGGAGACATTTCATCCGGTGCTGTGTGACTGACAGGTAATATTCTGAACTCCTGTACGGAGCAAAAAGAGCTTCCCCCTACTTTCTCCTCCAGCTCTCAGAATAGAGCTGGGTGGGAAGGCTTGTGACATCACAACTCCACCCACCGAGCTTAACCAAAGAGAGACACTTACTGATTTCAGTGTTTTGCAAGTCTGCTACTGCTGAAAAGGGTGACATTTGCAAGGTAGGGATACATGCAGGAGGCTTGCATGTACATATACATTAATACTGTGCCCTTAGTTTATACTGGGTGAGTGACGGGTGTACATCCATTTTTTATAATAAAAAAAAACAAAAACTATTCTCCACCAAAACTAAAAAGTAAGGCTTGGGGAAAAAAAAAAAAACAGGAAAATAAATAAAAGGAAGGACAGCCAACCTGCAAGTATCAGTTTTACAAGATTTCTCATAGCAGCCAATCAGATTCAAACCCGCTTTAGGCGTTCTTACCTCACTAGTGATATATCGAACACAGGAGGACCAACATTGAAGTGTGACTCGCTGTGTGACATCCAGTGGATCTCAGCAGGACAATGCTGGATTCAGTGTGCAGGGGAGTATGTGCTTTGAGGAACACTACAGCACGGGGAGGGGGGGGATGTGGAGTCTAGTATTGCTTTAAGGCCTCATACACACGGACGTTTTTTGACGCCGGCGTTTTCCGGCGTCTTTTGCAGCTCTCCATGTTAGTCAATGGCCCCATAAAAACGTCGGCGTTTTTTGAGCTGTAGGTGGCGTCGGCGTTAGTGAGCAGAAAGTAGAACCCATGGCCATCGCGTTCTGAGGCTGTAACGTTTTGACGTTTTTTGACGCTGACGCCACAATATGCCAAGAAACGCCAACAAACGCCAACAAACGCCACCTATTATTATACCGGCGTTTTCCGGAGTTTTTTGACGCCGACGTTTTTAGGTTGAAAAATAGCAGAGGGATCATTTTTTTTTAAAAAACGCCTATTGACGCCGATGCTCACTAACGCTCAAAAACGCCAATGCATAACGCCGAAAAACGTCGACTTTTTTTCCTTGACGTCGGACCCGACGTTTTGTTTATTTTTTTTAGATACGCCCGTGTGTATGAGGCCTAAAATGTGAAGAAGTATTTAGATTCTGACTACTGGGCATTACTCACAGCTCCAACAAATGTAAAAGGAGCACACTTTATAATTTTAGTACAACTTCAGCATTTCCTAGATAGCATCACAGTTCACAAACTGACTGGTTTCACTTGTTGCCTGGAAGGGCTCTAACTATTTTTAAACAGGTGTCACAAACATGCTCACTGCATTTGCACAATGTACAAACAATGGAAGCTGATAAAATAATCATGATTTGGACACATTCCCCTCCATAAATATGCAAAGCGTACAACATGTTCAGTCTGTGTAACGCCCATAGCACATTAGCAGCTGGCGTGCTTATTAATGCGATATTCAAGGCCTGAAAGAACGTTGCTGTTTAATGGTTGCACCTGTCATGTGCAGCAGGTGAAGATAATGCAATATCTTTTTTCACGATTTTCACGAATAATAAAAGATAATCAAATTACTCAGGCTGTATACGGTTTGCAAAAAATAAAACAAAAAGCAACAGATGTATGACAGACAAACAGAAGCCATAAATTGGATTGCTGGGGTTTAACACTGATAACCTTACAGGATTTGCACACTAAGAATAATACAATTTTCTGTACAATATTCTTTAGATTTACCATTAACTATGTAGTGCAAGGGCCTGCCTAATTGGATACAATTGAAAGAGGTGTTTAGTTTTGACCTCATATTATACGGTTTGTGGTAAATCTAAAGGAAAATTGTACAAGGTAATTGAACATGTATGGCCAGCCTTAAAGAAAATTGGCATTTGAATATTGGAGGGGTTATAACAGAACATTGGAGGGGTTATAATAGTGCAGCCTTACCTCCCAGGTATAGGAGTATGGATATGCACTTGTAATTTTCCCCCATCAGAGCACAAAAATCCACTCCGTTTCAGGTTTGAAAGACCTCAAGAATGCCATCCTCCCGCCTCCCCTCCTTATCCCCCCTCTTTCTTTTTTATTATGTTATTTCCCCTTCCCCTCCACTACAGGACGATAACCCTACCCCCTTTGCCTCACTATGTTCTGGGCCTCTATGCCCACTTACTCAATGTTACTTCCGTCACTAGATACCGGATGCTTCTACTTTTTGCTTTGGAAACCTTCAAAAATGTATTTGCATGTGGATATCCTGTTTTGCTCCCCTATGTGGGAGCCTTTCATTTTTTTTTTGCGCAAGCCTGTATCTTGGCATGGTTTATCTCAATAAAACCTATTGCATCAGAAAGACCCCAAGGATGCCAACCTACCTCTCACCAATGCTGAAGGCTGGACTATTGCTCACTCCCACCATACCTTCCTATAAGCCAGTGAAGCCACCCAGCATAGTGATGGGCAAAGAGAAAGCAACAGCAGGCAGGAAGGGGCAGGCCAGCTTTCTACACTATGAGAAACAGCCCAGATGTGCCAATTATATAGAGGCTTTCAGGAAACCCACTGCACTTTCACAGAGTATAGTTGGTACATATTTCCACTTTAGGGTTGTTTTTGTCTTTTTTTTTCTTTTTTAGAACAGCAACCATGCAACGGTGAAAAAAATACAAATAAATGACTATTCTCTGAGGACTGTCCAGACAAAAAAAAATTGCCCACGGGACTTTAACGGGGCACAACCAACAAAAAAAAAAAATTACAAAAATTTAATTAAAGCGGTTGTATACTCATCAGGGGGAAAAAAAAAAAAAAACTGTAAGGCAAAGGCATAATTAGCTTCTATGCACCGCATACCAGATTATGAAATACTTGCCTGAGAACGAAGATCCGACCGGGCGGCTCGGTACCCACAGAGGGAGCTTCCATCTTCCCTCGGGGCTTCCTTCCAGGTTCGCAGCTCCGGCGCCATGAGTGGCCGGAGCCGCGAGACGTCACTCACGCGCGGGAGCTCTTTTTTCCCAGCAGGCTTTCCGGCAAGGTCCGGCGCTATGCGCTGTGACGTCAGCACCTCCTTTCAGGGGGAATATCTCCTAAACTGTACAGGTTTAGGGAATATTCATTTTACCTACAGGTAAGCCTTATTATAGGCTTACCTGTAGAAAAAAAGTTATAAAAATGGGATTTTATTATAAAACTTACCGTAAAATCCTTTTCTCCGAGTTCACTGACAGACGCAGCATTCTTATGACACATGGGTTATGCTCATATCACTAGGAGTAGACTAGGCAAAAATAAAACAAAAGCATAGGTTGGCCCCTCCCAGGGGGCTGTCCTCACCTCAGCATATAATCCCCCTGCTCTGCATAGCACATCAGTTCATAACAAGCCGTACAAACTCAACACAGAGGGGTGGGTGCTGCGTCTGTCAGTGAACTCAGAGAGAAGGAATTTACGTTAAGTTATAATAAAATCCCTTTTACTCTTCCGTTCACTGACAGACGCAGCCTTCTTATGACACGTGGGGACGTCCCAAAGCTGTGCCAATCAAGAGGGATGGGCAAACTATAACAACTGTACCCAACAGAAAAAGCCCTCACAGGCAGCGCTAATCGCGAATACACTGCCGCTTGTAATACCTTGCGGCCAAAAGCAGCATCCGAAGATGCTGAAACATCAATTTTGTAAAACTTAGTAAACGTGTGCACTGAGGCCCAAGTAGCCGCTTTGCACACTTGAGACACCGAGGCCTGGTGTCTAAACGCCCAGGAAGTACTAACTGCCCTGGTGGAATGAGCCGTGACTGGAAACGGGGGAACCTTGCCCCGAATCTCATATGCATGAGTCACGGTCTTCCTTATCCAACGAGAAATGGTAGCTGACGAAGCCGCCATGCCTTTGCGCGACCCTTCCGTCAGCACAAATAAAGAATCAGACTTCCGAAAAGAAGCTGTAGAAAACAAATACACCTGCAAAGCCCTCACCACATCCAAAGAATGCAGCTCAACTTCTTTGGGATGCGACGGGTGCGGGCACAATGAGGGAAGAACAATATCCTCATTTAAATGAAAAGAAGAAACCACCTTCTGAAGAAACGAAGGGGAAGGTTGCAAAACCGCCTTGTCCTTGTGAAGGACCAAGTAAGGTGACTTGCAGGATAACGCTGCCAACTCAGACACCCGCCTACCGGATGTGACAGCCACCAGAAAAGCCACTTTCTGCGATAACAGTCGCAAGGGAATGTCCCTAATCTTTTCATATGGTGGTTTCTGCAGCACAAAAAGCACCAGCTTCAAATCCCACGGTGCCAGAGGCGACCGTATCCGAGGAGCCACATGACGTACCCCCTGTACAAATGTACGGATCAATGAATGAGACACCAAGGGCCGTTGAAAAAGAACCGCCAGGGCCGAAATCTGACCCTTAAGCGTACTTAACGCCAGGTTCTTGTCCAGTCCTTGCTGCAAAAAAGTCAGTACTCTGGACACTATATAAGAGCAGGGGTTCCAACCCCCTGCCTCACACCAGGTAATATAGGCCTTCCAGGTCCTATGATAAATCTTACGCGAGGTACCTTTATTTGCTTCAATCATAGTAGGGATCATAGAGTCTGAGACACCCCTATCCCTCAACACCTGGGACTGAATAGCCAAGCCGTCAAAGCCAGCGAGGGTAAAGCAAGGTGCAAGATGGGCCCGAGACAGTAGGTCTTCGCGAAGTGGAAGACACCACGGAACATCTTCCACCATCCGTACTACGTCGGCGTACCAAGGATGCCGAGGCCAATCCGGAGCTACCAGGATTGTCGGGATTCCCTCTGATTCTATCCTGCGCAGAACCCGCGGTAGAAGCTTTAGAGGAGGAAAGATGTACAGAAGCCGATACTGACCCCAGGGCGCTACCAGTGCGTCCGAGGCGACCACCAATGAATCTTTTGTTCTGCACACAAAGGTCTGTACCTTGTGATTGAACCTGGAGGCCATGAGGTCCACCTCTGGTGTGCCCCACTTGAGGCAAATCTGGCGGAACACTTCTGGATGTAGGGACCATTCCCCTTGATCCAGAGTATGGCGGCTCAGAAAGTCCGCCTGCCAATTTTCCACGCCTGGGATGTAGATTGCAGAGAGAGCTGGCACGTGAAGTTCTGCCCACCGAAAGATCAGAGTCGCCTCCGCGGCTGCTGCCGAGCTTCTTGTTCCGCCCTGATGGTTCACATATGCCACAGCAGTGGCATTGTCCGACTGAACCCGGACAGGGAGGCCTCGCAGCCTTTCTGACCAACGGGACAGACAAAGTCTGATCGCTCTCAGGTCCAGTACATTTATTGGAAGACAAGCTTCCTGCACTGACCAATGACCCTGGGCAGAGAACTGACCCAGGACCCCTCCCCAGCCCAATAGGCTGGCATCCGTTGTTACCATCGACCAATTGAGGGGGAGAAAACATTTCCCCACATCTGCCACCATCCGACTCACCAATCCGACGGGCGCAGCGGGTAGCCACCCGGAGCAGACTTACCTTCCCATAGAGAGGCATGCTGCTGGCCAGGCCCCTGGACAGGCGAACCAATCACTGGGCTCTAGTGGGTTTTAGACACTGGCCGCCCACACGGAACGGGCGATATGCGGCGGGCCCCCGCTAAGGGTAGCTCGCATAGTGTCGGCCGGACTAGGGAAAGCTTTGGATTCTAGATATCCTCTATACCACCAGCCATCTTCTTGATAGCAGTCTTCATCAGAAAAAATCTTCAGGAGATCCCATAGGGAACCAGGTCTACTCCTTGCACTAGGGCCTAGGCAATTAAAAACTGATGTGCTATGCAGAGCAGGGGGATTATATGCTAAGGTGAGGACAGCTCCCTGGGAGGGGCCAACCTATGCTTTTGTTTTATTTTTGCCTAGGCTACTCCTAGTGATATGAGCATAACCCAGGTGTCATAAGAAGGCTGCGTCTGTCAGTGAACGGAAGAGTAAGACAAACATTACATGCATTTAAAATCATCTAAGTAATAATAATACTAAGATGATTTTAAATGTATGTAATGTTTGGTCTTTTGCATTAATCAAATAATTTTTGTACATTTTATTTGTTGGTTGTGCCTCGTTAAAATCCCGTGGGCAATTTTTCTGGGTGTATGCACATTTTGGGACTAAGACACACCCATGCCCCACACATGCCAGCTCATTTTGTATGTTTTCACTGCGAAGACTGCTCTTTTATATTAAAG
Source organism: Glandirana rugosa (assembly GCA_018402905.1). NCBI lineage: Eukaryota > Metazoa > Chordata > Amphibia > Anura > Ranidae > Glandirana > Glandirana rugosa. Next base: position 585,585 of record BLSH010314220.1, on the reverse strand, counting down.
GGATTGTAAAGTCTCAGGTTTTTTTTGTTAAAAACAAACATGTAAGTATTAAGGGGGCCGAGGGAGGCTGCTGCACACAGAAGGCTTTTCATCATATAATTAATATATATATATATATATATATATATATATATATATATATATATATATATATATAAATATATATATATATACTTTACTTATACGAAACAAAGTAACATGTCTCAGTATGCATTTCTATACGGGCCTAAAAAAAATAGAAAATCTCCAAGACATATACAGTATGTATGAATACACAAAATACATCCACACACTATTAACATATACGCCATTAGGAGTTAACGGCAACATTGGAGGTTACAGAGGCATATTTTGACATTGCATTATCCAACACTGGGGATTGCCAGAAAATGATAAAGTTACCATAGCAACAGGAGGGGAGGGGCAGGCATTGTCACGAGCTGACAGGTAGGGAGGAAGGGGGAAGAGGAGGACAGAGGAGAGAGCGGATGACGGAGGCACTTAAACTGACCACAGTGTCAGGGCTCAGCAGCCATAATAAACCATGGTCAGTTTACAGGGGGGAATAGCACAACCAGGCAGGAACAGCCAGGTATTTCAGGTGATACAGGGGGCCAAATGACACAGCACAAGCACAAGCACTGCTCTGTTATTCACGTTTTAAAAAGGGACAGGATTCTCTTTTTTTTTTTTTGGGGGGGGGGGGGTAACACACACTTTAATGCACAGAATGCATTAAGATGAAAAAAAAAACTTCTGACTTTACAACCACTTTAATTCAAGAGTGGAGATGCAGATTATTACAGATGATAGTGCACATTTAAAAATTGCAAGCGTAGGCCTGTAGTTTGTAATGGAGAAGTCAGGAAAGTGGACACTGCTATTTTTTTTTGAGGTCTCATGTACACTGCTGCTGGTAAACGAACGTTTAGGAGCAGTTGGGCATTTTTTCAGCTGCCCCTTGAACTCTATGTTATCTTATCAGTACATATACACAGGGTCGTTTATAGTCCTTTTCAGGCAGTTGCGTTGAGGCTTTTTTTGGAAAGCAAAAAAATGCGTTCAGACGGAAGTTCAGAGGCATTTGAAATGCCAATATTTGTAACAGCTTGTAAATGCGCCTAAACACAGTAACTCGCATTTAGCAGCGTTTTGTTAAGAGGTGTTTGTCATTTAAAAAAAAAAAAAAAAAAAAAAACACACGCTTCTAAAAAAAAAAGGCGACATATAAAACGGGGCTAAAACGGCCGTTTTTAAGCGTCGGTTTCTAGCTGTAAAAAGAAAATCATTCAGGAGAGGTTGAAAAAGCATCCTGAGTACATTAAGCCTAACACTTTTTTAAAACAATTTTTGGATATCTTGTTAGGGATATGCTAGTTATGCTGTCCAAACAAGCTAGGCTTCAGAGGTCTATCTAAAATATCATTATTCCCTATCCAGTAATGCTGTAGGGCAGTGGTCTCCAAACTGCGGCCCAGGGGCCGGATGTGGCCCTTTGCTTGCCTTTATCAGGCCCTTGGGACCCTATTCCTCCCACTGATAAAAGTCACTATTCCTTCACTAGCAATTAGGCATAATTCCTGTCACCGATACCAACAATAGGGCACTATTCCTACCACTGACACCACTATTCTTCCCACTGACACCAAAGATGGGGCACTATTTCTTCCCCTGATACCAACAATGGGGCAATATTCCTCCCACTAATACCAATGATGGGGCATTCTTTACTCCCATTGATACCAGGGCATTTTCTACCCACACTGGCCACAGTCCGGCCCCCACAAAGTCAGGAGTACAGTAAACTGGCCCTTTGTTCAGAAAGTTTGGAGACCCCCTGCTGTAGAGTATAAAGATTAGGGAATAGTTCAGTGGCACAGTGATGTTCTAAGGCTCCATTCGCATGGGTGGCCAGGGCCAGATGACTTGCTGTGTTTACAGGTGGCTAAATCCTGCTTCTGGACACAGCTGTACTCTGCACCCAAGGTTGGTCAAAGACTCTACTCCCATGTAACCGCTCACATGAACAACTAGATACAAACAGCAACAGCTTCAGCCATTGATTTGAGCAGAATTTGCTGGCTGGGCAATGCACGGTTTGCTGCATTTAATTCTGCCAGCAAAAATCCATCCAAATACACAAAGGCTTTTTCACTCCAAAGGCCAAGAAAAGCAGCAGATTCCACTACCTCCTTTCTACAATGCATTATATTTATCAGTACAGGCGCATTTTAACACATTTCATTTGAAGTGGTATGCGATAATGTGACCCACATACATATATCAGACCTGGCATGTTCTAGAAACCAGCATACATCACAGGCACACATTATCATCCCACATTCAGCCCAAGGCAACATTTCTTTTTCCTACAGCGGTCACATACAGAGACACTGCATACAATAAAGACTACAGTATGCAAGTCTCCATGGGGGAGATTTACTAAAACTGGAGCACTCAGAATCTGGTGCTGCTCTCCATGGTAGCCAATCAGCTTCTAACTTCATCTTGTTCTATTAAAGTGTTACTAAACCCAGGACCCTGCATTCACTATATATGGTCTCTCACAGTACACAGAACATGGAGATGCAATAGTTATAGTAAATATAAATGGCTAAATACCTTTTCTCATCAGCAGTATATAGCAGTCTTGTGACTTCTATCAGTGTCCAGCCGAGCACTGGTTAAGGCCCAGTTCACACCTATGCATTTAATACTTTTTGCAGAAATGCACTAGAGTCCATTCAACATGGTTCCCTATTAGACATGTTCACATCTATGCTTTTTTTCAGCCACTGCGTTTTTGGAAAGAGCCAAGGGTTTGTTTTTAAAAGCAAAACTGTGCTTTTTTGGTTCAATAGACTTCTATGGAGAAGCTGCAGAAAAGCATGCGGTGCGTTATTTGCAATTTGCAATTTTTTATTCACCCAACAAACTGGCACAAAAAAAAAAAAATGCAAAAAGCACTGCAGAAAACAAACCAAAAGCAATCTGCATAGGTGTGAACCAAGCATAGAGCTTGTAAGAGGAGTTATAAAGTGGTTGTCAACCCATGACAACCACTTTAACCTACAGGTAAGCCTATAATAAGGCTTACCTGTAGGTGCCCTGCACATCTCCAAAACCTGCACAGTTCAGGAGATATGCAGTGTACTAGATGTGCCAACGTCATTTCGGCACATGTGAAGTGAAGAAACGGCCTCCGTGCCGTTTCTCGCCGTTTCATCACTGAGACGTACCGTGACTGGAGGCTCCCACGCGCATGCGCGGGAGGGACATCACGCGACTTCGGCCAGTCACAGAGCAGGAGGCGCGGCTCCGGAAGGAAGATGGAACATGGACGCTGCCAGCACAGGCAACATCGCTGAACGTCGCAGGCTTCGTTTGCAGGTAAGTGACACATAATGGGCTACTATGCGATGTATGTAGACCATTATGTTTCTACTTTGCAGGGGACAATGATCAGTTTTTATTTATTCATTAAAAACCTTGATCCCAAAAACAAAATAAAAATAAACTGTTGCTGTAACTGCAGGATTAACTGGAGTTTGGCTTCAATTTGTTGGTGTATCTAAATCTGCTAGTCCATCTAATACTCCCCTCCACCCAGACTGACAATGCTGATGTTCAAATGTGCCTCCTCTGCTCATTCATCCCGAGTGTAGGCAGATTCACCAGGCGATAAGCCCTTTAAAAATCACTTCTCATCCAAAATGATGCCACTTACTGGCTATGCATGCAAGTCAAATAAAATTCAAATTATGTAAAATCAGATTAAACAGACGTGCAGTCAAATTGAATTATTTTGATGCCCCCCCCCCGCACCTGCAGCAGCTCCCTAGAGTCCACCTTTTCCTTACCTGAACCCGATTGTTCTAGCGACGAGAACGAGCCCAGCAGCTGTAGCTGTCTTAGGTCCTCATTGGACAGATTGATAGCAGTGCAGCCATTGGCTCCCGCTGCTGTCAATCAAATTCAGTGACACTGTAGCCGGGAGGCGGGGCTGAGCCATGCTGTCCGTCAATGGACACAGCAGCAGGACTCGGGAGCGCACCCGCATGAGTGCCCACATGGAAACCTGGTCTCCATGGGGGCACTCGATGAGAAGGAGCCCCTGCGGGGCACCACAGAAAAGGAGGATCAGGGCAGCTCTGTGCAAAACCCTTGCATAGAGCAGGTAAGTAGAACATATTTGAGATTTTAAAAAAGAAAAAAAAACAAAAAAAAAAAAAAAACCACACACAAACCTTTGCAGTCACTTTAAAGGGGTTATAAACCCTCAAGGTTTTTCACCTTAAAGCATTCTATGCATTAAGGTGAAAAACCTCCTGTAGTGCAGCAGCCCCTCAGAGCCCCCCTTTTACTTACCTGAACCCAATTGTTTTAGCGGCGGGGACGAGCCCAGCAGCTCCTGTCGCTGGCTCGGGTCTTCACTGGATAGATTGATAGCAGCAGGAACCATTGGTTCCTGCTGCTGTCAATCAAATTCCTGCTGGGGGAGTCAGGGGGTGTGGCAGAGTCCTGCTGTCTGTGTCAATGGATGCAGCAGGACCCGAGAGCACGCCCACACTAGTGCCGCCATGGAAAGCATTTCCTCGAGAGGGTACTCGAGAAGAGGAGGAGCCAGGAGCACCGCTGGGGGACACCAGAAGGGGAGGATCGGGGCCATCCTGAGGTACGCATAACATGTTTGTTATTTAAAAAGAAAAAAAAACTGAACCTTTGCAACCCAATTCATTGAAGTGTATTTTTTCCTGAAAATTTGCTTTTTAAAGACCGCTGCGCAAATAGTGTGACATAAAATATTGCAACGACCACCATTTTATTCTCCCCTCACATTTTTGTAAATATTTTATTCTATTTTTTCATGTGACAACACTGAAGAAATGACACTTTGCTACAATGTAAAGTAGTGAGTGTACAGCTTGTATAACAGTGTAAATTTGCTGTCCCCTCAAAACAACTCAACACACAGCCATTAATGTCTAAACCGCTGGCAACAAAAGTGAGTACACCCCTAAGTGCAAATGTCCCAAAGTGTCAATATTTTGTGTGGCCGTCATTATTTTTAGTGGTGCACAGAATGGAAATTTTGGTGCCGAAAGCAAAAATGCACTAAGCCGAAAACTGAAAATGACAGTTTTTTAAGAAAATATTTATATTTTTATATACATTTGTCAAATACAGCCTACCTGTGCCTGGGCACTGATTGGAAGCTCTGCTTGGCACCGATAGCTGGCATTGGTTGGCACTGGCAGATGGCACTGGATGGAATTGGCAGGTGGCACTGGAGAAGATCAACATTGTACAGATACGAGCCACGCTGTGCATGACACCGTCATGTAATTACACTGCATTCAGAGGGAGAGGCAAGCTGTCAGATTTCAGCCCTGATGTCGGAGGTGGGCTGGACCAAACAGCTAACACCCACCCAGCCCCTATCCCATTGGCTGGTGTTTGCTAGCTGATCAGCCGACATCAGCAGTGAAATCTGACAGCTTGTCTCTCTCTGCTTGCAGTGTATTTACATGAGAGTTTCATGGACAATTCGGCTTGTGAGAGCCACGCTCTGTGCGCAATGTTAATCCTTTCATCTGCATAACACGCCAGACACCCCCGCGGACCCCACCCCCTTCCAGTATCTTTTTTTTCTTTTGTTTCGGCCGAAAACAAAAGCACCGTTTTTGGCCGAAAATGCAGATAATTTTCGGAGGCCAAAATTTCGGTGCATCCCTAATTATTTTCCATCACTGCCTTAACTCTCTTGGGCATGGAGTTAATCAAAGCTTCACAGGTTGCCACTGGAGTCCTCCTCCACGACGGCATCACGTAGCTGCTGGATGTTAAAGACCTTGCACTCCTCCACCTTCCGTTTGAAGATGCCCCACAGATGTTCAATAGGGTTTAGGTCTGGAGACATGCTTGGCCAGTCAATCAAATTTACCTTCAGCTTCTTTAGCAAGGCAGTGGTTGTCTTGGAGTCGTGTTTGAGGTCGTTATGTTGGAATATTGCCCCTTCGGCCCAGTCTCTGAAGGGTGGGGATAAAGCTCTGCTTCAATATTTCACAGTACTTGTTGGCATTCATTGTTACCTCAATGAACTGTAGCTCCCCAGTGCCAGCAGAACTCATGCACCCCCAGACCATGACACTCCCACCAGCATGCTTGACTGTAGGCAAGACACACTTGTCTTTGTACTCCTCACCTGGTTGCTGCCACACACGCTTGACACCATCTGAACCAAATAAGTTTATCTTGGTCTCATCAGACCACAGGGCATGGTTCCAGTAATCCATGTCCTTAGTCTGCTTGTCTTCAGCAAACGGTTTGCAGGCTTTCTAGTGCATCATCTTTAGAAGAGGCTTCCTTCTGGGATGACAGCCATGCAGATAAATTTGATGCAGTGTGCAGCATATGGTCTGGACACTGACAGGCTGATCCCCCCCCCCCCTTCCGCCTCTACAGCAATGCTGGCAGCACTAAATTTATCATAAGTCTATTTCCCAAAGACAACCTCTGGATATGACGCTGAGCATGTGCACTCAACATGTCCTATTAAACCACTGTATGGTCTTGGCCACTATGCTGCAGCTCAGTTTCAGGGTCTTGGCAATCTTCTTATAGCCTAGGCCATCTTTATGTAGAGCAACAATTCTTTTTTGTCAGATCCTCAGAGTTCTTTGCCATGAGGTGCCATGTTGAACTTCCAGTGACAAGTATGAAAGAGAGCAATAACACTAAATTTAACACACCTGCTCCCCATTCACACCTGTAATACTAACGAGTCAAATGGCACCGGGGAGGGAAAATGGCTAATTGGGCCCAAATTTGGACATTTTCACTTAGGGGTGTAGCAAAGTGTCATTTCTTCAGTGTTGTCACATGAAAATATAGAATAAAATATTTACAAAAATGTGAGGGGTGTACTCACTTTTGTAAGACACTGTATGTATATTTGGGGGTTCCAAGTCATTTTCTAGCAAAAAAGTTTCTTTAAGTGGTTAAACTGCCCTCATTTACAGACCAACATTAATTCCTTTGATCTAAAAGAACCAAATAATATAACGTTTCTTTTTATTTCAGAGCTGAGCAATGTTGCGATAAACTTTGCCGGTGTTCTGTCAGAATAGCAAAGCCATCGGATTAGCAAACGTACTGTACAATACAAACAATGCAGGCACTCAATATGTCCCAATTTTTGTTCAGTGTCAAGACATGGCCCTCCATCTCAGACACTTTCCTACTGGGCCACCATTATCTTTGGTAACTGTACTAACAGAAAAAACATAGGAGGATACCAAGCATTTGGATACTGCTTGGAAAGGTCGGTTATTTGCATACTGGAGGGTCTTACTGCAATTTAAGGCTTCATGCACACAGGACTTTAAAAAAACATCCAAAAAAACGTCAGTAGCTTATCAGTGATTTTTTCAGCTTTTACCAGCGTTCTATTACCGGCGTTTTTGCACGTTTTTTGGCTTTTTTTAAAGGGCCAGCTTTTTTATTTTTTTCAATTCATCTAAAACGTCCAAAAACGTTGGGGATTGACGTTTTTGGGCATTTGAACGTTTTTACAGCTGAAAAACGTCTCTCGGAACCCTCTGGGGTCTTGGGTTTTTTTACAGCTCAAAAATGTCACTGCTAAGAACAGTTGATAACAGCCTATGTGTGCATGAACACATAGGATAACATGAATACATAGGATAACATGATGGAGGGTTTATTGACTGTAGAAAAACCGTCTGCAGCTGCTGTAAAACAGTCAATAAACGTCCTTTGTGCAGGAGGCCTAAAAGTCAATATTACTGACATGTATTTTATAGGAGGCTAGGATGATCAAGAACTGTCCAAAAAGGCAACTACATACATAAACACCATCCTGTATCCTGAACAGGGTGGATAAATATCAATGATTTAAAAAATAAATAAATATCTGATTTTTTTTTTTTTTATTTAAAGCATATTGAGATTTGAATCAAATTTTAATAAAATACTTTTGGAGTAAAAATCTACCTATAGCAGGGCTTGACAAATTTGCCTTGAATCTAGGAGCCGGCTAAAAAAGTTAGGAGCCAATTTTTTATAGCGTAGTGTGGGGTTGTCAGCGCCAGGGGTAAGACAAGTAGTTTGCGCCCCTAACCCTAACTTACTCACAGCAGAGCAGCCAGTCAATAACTCCACCATTACATCACGGTTATAAGCTGGCCAGAAAGAGTGACACTAAAAAAATCTTATGGGGGATACTCATTATGCCGAATGCATCGTGACTGCGGCATGTAAAACGCCCTCATCTCCTGCCTAATGGAGCTTAAGGGTGGCAAAAACATGTCTCTACTGCACATTTTTACCACCCAACTTGCACATCTAAACAAAGCCTTAGTGACATTGTAAATAAAATACAAAAAAAAAGGTGAAAAGTATTCCAGCGCTGCTGATCTTCTGCTGCCTCTTTGCAGCCACTTCCTGCCTACATGTGTGTCCCCCACAGTGACTTTTCATTGCTCTGGTGGGTTTCCGGTCACCATGAAATTCTGGAGCCCAGCTGCACATAGAGTGGTAATTGTTGATGGTACACAGGGCTTTATCACAATTTTGTTGCTTAGAATAAAGATCACGTTTCTCGCGGTGTGACATCATCTGTCATATTATACAAAAAAAAATGGGCTAACTTTACTGTTTAGTTTTTTTTTTATTCATTAAAAGTGCATTTGTTTCCAAAAAATTGCGCTTGAAAGACCGCTGCGCAAATACCATGGGACATAAAATATTGCAGCAACCGCCATTTTATTCTCTAGGGTCTCTGCTAAAAAATAATATATAATGTTTGGGGGTTCCAAGTCATTTTCTAGCAGAAAACACTGGATATTTAATTGTAAGCCACTAATGCAGGGGTGGCGAACACGCGGCTCTCGAGCCGCATGCGGCTCCCGGCCATAATGAATGCGGCTCTTTGCCTCTTATTATATTTTGTATATACTGTGGCTCTTTGCCAAGTTTCACGTTTCTCTCAGGGCGATCTCAGGCAGCTTGAATTGACTTCTATGATAGAAGTCTCCTCGCAAGCCGCCTTGAGATCGCCTCGAGCACCGCATCGCGCCGATTCGCGCCGCTTCTGTGTGAGTGTTTGTCTGTTTTGGCAGGTCACTACGTGGTGTGGCTCTCTGACTCTCACAGTTTAAAATTTTGGCTCTTTGTGTCTAACTTGTTCGCCACCCCTGCACTAATGTGAGAGAGGGTTTAGTCTATAAATGGTTAAACTTTCCTGATAGCCCGGAGATAATTGCTTTGAAAGAAGAAGATACATTGTTTGTTTCTACTTAGAATGAAGAAAAGTAACAAATATCCTGGGCAGCCAGCCAAGTTTAACAGCTGTTAGATGAAGCAGAGAACTCTGGGCTCTCACTGAATCTGACACGCTGTTTTAACATGGGGAGAGCAGGAACGGCAGTCACTCGCCAGGACGCGATTTCTGGTCGCCATGGCGACCTGGCGCCCGGGGTGTGTCGAGGCCTGACCTAAAGATAGTTTTCGATTTAAGATACATTAATAATTTAGTTGATTCAGCATGAAATGGAGCTTAGTTATGTAGCATGAGGCTGTATATTCTGCAATATTTACATATTTGGTAAAAACTCATTCAATGAATCCAAGCTCTGCGAGCAGAGATAACATGCACTGCATTGACGCATTCACACAATTTCACAGTAACCATGAGATAAAACAAAGTTCAGGAATATTCCTTTATCCCATTGTTTTGCAAATCTATGTACACTACAAACTATATGATTGAATCAGTTCCGATATCGCTGTTTTACTAACCTGACCGCTTATTATTCTATATTTTTTTGCTTAGAATAAAGATCAGGATTTTGTCACGATTCTCGTGGCGTAACATCTGACATATACTAAAAAAAAAAATGGGTTAACAGCACTGTTTTTTTTTTTTTTTTTCTCAAAGTGTCATTTTTCCCAAAAAATTGCTTTGAAAGACTGCTGCGCAAACAGCGTGTAACAAAATATTGCAACAACCGCCATTTTATACTCTAGGGTCTCTGCTAAAAAAATATATATATAATGTTTGGGGGTTCTAAGTAATTTTCTAGCAGAAAATACTGGATTTTTACTTGTAAGCAACAAAATGTCAGAAAAGATTTAAATGGTTAAACTAAACTCTTCTATACACGAATAACATTCCTTTGATAACTAGAAACATTGTATCTCTGTGCTTCTTTTATCAACAATGATCTCAGGGCCCATTCACGCAGGGGTGACTTAGGCGTCTTAATGTACTGAGTCGCTCCAACAAAAAAAAAAAAAAAAAACGGTTCCTGCACGGCTCCAAGGTGACTTCTATCCGACTTGTGCCCATAGAAGTCAATGGAAGTCGCCTCCAAGTCGGAACCCCATCTTAATGGAAGCAACTTTACAGTGAAAAGAATAGAATTTTATTTGGGGCAACCCCTTCCTCCCTTCTCTGATTGGCCACAGGCAAAGTCGCCTGGCATAAATTGTGTTGTAAGTCGCCTGAAGTCGTGCTGCCCCTGTGTGAATGGGCCCTTAGACTTGGCAGTCTGCCCAGATAGGAGACACTCAAGTTGCTCCGAAAAAGGTTCCTGGGCAGACTTCAGGCGACTTGCATTGACTTCTACTTAGTCAAGTCACGTGAGTCGCCCCGCAAGTCGGACTCCATTAATTGCACTGAAAAATCGTGGTAAGGCCTGATGGAGATCATGGGGGGGGGGGGGTGAATCGAGATTGTAATTGTATTGCGATTAATCGTGCAGCTCTACGAGAAAGGATAAGTCCTTACATTTAAGGAGCACCTCTCATTTCAGATCCATCATGGCGGCGCCTGTTAGCAGGCATCCACTCACCTGCTGCCGTCACGTCCCTCACCTTGTTGTGCCACCGCTGCATCACCAGCTGTCCCATTAAAGTGAATGGGACTTCGGTGAGTCGACAGCGGGTCAGAGGAGGAGCCGCTGTGGGACAGAGATGACAGTAGCGCTTTAAAAATTATGATTTAAATCAAGCCTTTTTACTAGCGATTTAAATCAAATCCACCCTGATCCTGAATAAAAATAAATAAATAAATAAAAAGGTATTCAAAACATCGTAGTTAGACTTGAGATCAGATCATATAAAAGGTAATACTTCCCTCCACAAAGTTTATGACCAATTACAGGTCCAAAAATAAATCCCTGTAATGTGGCTCCTGGGGCTTTCCCGATATGGACATGTATTTTCCAGTCTTGCAAAACATCCCACTAAATGCCATGAGGCTGCTTGTGAATCAGTTTTATTGTAACACTATATTTTCTGTGCAGTGAAATATGTATATACAGTCAGAATGTGACAGCCATTATATTATCAGATAGTTTGAATATATACACTTGCACATAACATTTACACAGGATTAGGATATGTCTTAAGTTGCCCTGGTGAAACATGTTTAAGGAACAAACTGATGTGTTTATAAGTAACAAACATTTAGTGTCGGTTCACACGGGGGTGATGCGGCTTCAGGGGCGGCTCGAATCGGTCCCGCACAGCGCAACTTCAGCGCAGCGTGCAAACAACTCCTGTAATAGAAGTCAATGCAAGTCGCTTGACGTCGCCCCCCGAAGTAGTACAGGAACCTTTTTCTAAGTCGGAGCGACTTGAGTCGCTCATATTAAAGCAGTTCCATTACACTGCATGGAGCACAACTTGTCGACTGGGTCGCCGGTGTGAACCAGCACTTAGGAGGAACAAGGAGACAAAAACAAATACTTTAAATTACTTTTTATTTGCAAAATTTGGAATATCGTTAATAAAAGGAGAAGTACGGCCAAAGCTCTTTCTGTCATACTTCTCTTGTGAGTCATAGGAGCGCACTTTAGTTCTGCTCTCCTGTGACCCAGATTCAGCTAAAGCGGTCGTCGGCTGACAGCACAAAGCCGGTCTAGACTCTGCAGGGATCCCGACAATAATGTGGCTCTCTGACATTGGCTGAGAGTGCTGATCGGGAGTCGATCGGCTGCTGGTTTTCCAACATCCACAGCTGGCTTCTGTCGGACAGATCGACATACACACGGGCAGAATGTCGCCCAGTATTTTTTGAACCGGAAAAGGTCTATCGACATTCTGCCCATGTGTATGGGGCTTAAGGGAAGGAGGGGAATTTAACTGTATTGTTAAGTGGTGGTCAACTTAAAAGGGTAACTCTACTTATGTGGGAAGAAAAAAAAAAAAAACTAGTATAGCATATACAACTACGACACATAGAAAAATAGAAAAGTGACGGCACAAAAAGACTGAGTAGTCCATCGAGTCTGCCCCTTATTATTTATTTATTTTTACATTAACCTTGTTGTCTGACTATGGATTTGGATTTAGGTATCAGTCTGTTGTTCCAATTACATTTTTATTTATTTATTATTCCCCGTCTGAGCTACCTGATG
>BLSH010314220.1:560269-570599 GCA_018402905.1 Glandirana rugosa | reverse complement strand
TATAAGACTGAGGATTGACAACATTACCGCTGAATAGGGAACAACTCTGGAGATACGGACCGGACATATTCGTCTATACTAGTGGCGTCTGTCAAGAATAGTCTATCACTGAGTGGTTAATGGCTAAAGAAGGTACTCGCAAATAAGTAACCTTATCGTCCATGTCGTATGTTGTTTACACTGTCTACCAGCTTTCTACCATTGACGTCCAGTTTTGTATCATTACACAGGATCCTACGCTCATCTAACTCCCTCCGGAAGATCGCACACCGGTATAAGAAATGGAGTACTCTCTCTCCTGTGTCCTTCTCCTTTATCTTATCGTCTTATCTGATAAGAACTGTCTGCGGTGATCATATCTGCTTATACAGGCCAGGCATAGAGGTCTCAACAAGGGATAAGTCGCCATTACAACAGTTAGGAGTCAGAATATATGTATAAAAAGACAAATATAATTTGGCGAGTAGCAACTAGTTTAAAGCGGTTGTCTACCCTAACAAAGAAAAAAAAAAAAAAAACCTGCAAGGGAAAGGCATAATGAGTTAGTACGCATCGCATACTAGCTCATTATGAAATACTTAACTCAGAACGAAGCTCCCGCATGGCTGTCCGGTGCCCGCAGAGGGAGCAGACATCTTCCCTGGTAGGATTCTTCCGGGTTCACAGCTCCGTCGCTGTGAGTAGCTGGAGCCGCGAGACATCACTCCTGCGCGGGAGCCTATCATTCCGGCGGACTTTCCGGCTAGGTCCGTCGCTATGCACCGGCCTTCGCTAAGTCATTACTGGGCATGCGCCATGACGTCAGCGGCTGCATGCAAGTGGAATATCTCCTAAACCCTACAGGTTTAGGAGATATTTATTTTACCTACCGGTAAGCCTTATGGCTTACCGGTAGGTAAAAATGTGTTTTGAGGGTAGATAACCACTTTAAGGAATATTTTCTGTCACTCTCCCCGAGTACACACAAAAAACACTGTCTGCCTATTGGCTGCTGGCCTTGAAGGCCACACAGCAAGCACCAAAAGGGCCACATGCAACCTTCAGGACTTAGCTACTTTTGATGTGAAATAAAATATAGGTAAAAAAAAAAATTATACATGTAAAAACAGACCTTCTCTTTCATTTTCCAAGCTGCATTAGACAAACTTGTTACCACTGACAAAGCAGCCGTTTTTCAAAAACATGGCCCAGTTTGGTTGGTAGTTCCAATCTGCTGGATGGAGCTGGAAGTTGAATTTCCATTCCAGTCCTGTGCCCAGCTCGAACTGTGACCTTGTGATTGTAAGCATTCATGAGACCCAAAACACAAACAAACATCGGCACGAATGAGTCCACACATCTTCTGATATTCAGCAACGTTGCTTTTTTTAAAATTTTTTTATTTTTTATATCCTTCATTCTGTTGCCACTGAAACACATTCTATACTAGTATTAGGTTGGCGAACATGCAGAGAATGCATTGCCTACCTACCCTACCACAAACCTGGTCAGAAGTACGCTACCTAATGTTACCTTCTTGCACTTTCATTATTTATTATATTAACCACTTCCCGCACATCAACGTACCTGAATGTTGCTTTGAGGAAGTGGATGTAACAGGGTGAAACCTGCAGCTGCAGGCTGCACCCCAGTACCGTTTTTTTAGAGCTGACGGCTGGCTTTCTTGTGATAACAACCAATGCGGCTCAGTAATCTTGGCTGTTATCACCAGGCACTGCGCCCGGGTCTCACCAACCGGCACGTCCGCTGGCCGGAGACCCCGAAAAAATCGTCTTCAATCAGGTCCCCGATGTGAAAACCCAGAAAGGAAGACCATGCCGCCACTTCCGGTCCACTCGGCTGTAAATGGTGCAGATTTTTTTTATAAAATGTCAGTATTCCAAAATCTTTCATTACATTCCCTGTTACAGTAATAAAAGTGATCAGATTTTTTTTTTTTTTAAAGGGAGAGTGTAAAAAATAAATAAGTTTAATAAAAAGTTTAAAAGCCCCTCATCCGTTGATCACATAGATCGGGGTAGGCAACCCGCAGCCCTCCAGCTGTTGTAGAACTACATTTCCCATGAGGCATTGCAAGGCTGATGGGTACAATTACTCCCAGAGGAATGATGGGACTTGTACTATTGCAACAGCTGGAGGGCCGCAGGTTGCCTACCCCTGACATAGATGATGGGAAGGAATGGGGGGGGAATAGGGAGAAGAGAAGGGAAGGGAATTTACTGGTATTCCCCTTATGGAGGGTGTTTGGGTTTTTCCTTTTTTTTCCCCACCCTCGCTCCCCAGAGGGTTTGGGTTATGGTGAGGATGGGTTGTTAGTGTGTATTTTTTGGTTGAAGGGTTTCAATGTGTAATGAAGTGACAGGGGTAGTTGTTGATATGTATGTTATAAAGAGAATGCAGGGAAAGTATTTTGTAAAGCTTGTATGTGTTGTATTGTTTTGGAATGAAGAAAGAAAATGCATACGCAAGTTGCACCCGCAAATGTAAACAGTGTTCAAATCACACATGTGAGGTATCGCAGCAATCATCAGAACAATTCTAGCACAAGACCTCCTCTGTAACTCTAACTTGAAAGACTGCTGCGCAAATACCGTGTAACATAAAATATTGCAACAACCGCCGTTTTATTCTTCAGTACCTTTGCTTATTATATATATATATACACACACACACACACATGCATACACACACATACATACACACACATATAAACAGTCACGGCAGCGGCACAGCTCTCTCAATGTACGGCAGGTTGCCCATTGCGAGCACAGTGCGCATACGCCACTGGCGTCACCGGCTGCCACTATGGTAAATATCTCCTGCACGTTTAGAAGATGATATTTACTGTACCCTACAGCCTTATTTACAGGTTTACCTACAGGTACAAGTATACAATGGGGGCTTCATTACCACTTTAACATGTGCTTCATAAGGCAGTCTTATTCACTATTAATGGGTTGCCAACGCACTATGACAGATCAAAAATCATGCTCGACCTTGTTTCACAACACAGGCTAATGTACTGAGGTGCACTGTGCTCTAATGTACAATGCATTGGGGTGTCACAATGAATGACACGCAACGCATCCCACCCCACATAGAGCAGGCATGCTGCCATGCATTGTGGCAACCTTTGTTAATGTATGCATTTTAGCCTGCACTGCCAAAATGCCTAGAGTGTGAGAATGAGGCCTAAATGTTTTAACAATTTGTCAAACTGCATTTTCTGGCTTTAACCCACAGCAGAATGCAATGTACAGCAATGCAAACACGGGACCTACTGCACCCATTTGAAGGCTTTGCCAAACCTGAAATAAGGAGAAATGTATATATATATACAGTAAATATAACCCACTACTGAATGGTCAAGCAAAATGGCCTAAAAGATGTCAGCTACAGAAAAGTGAAAGTGGTTGTAAATCTCAGACATGAAATATGAACAAAGCGTATCCCTCTATAGTGTGTACTTGTCCCAATCCAAAGCGCTAAAGGGTTGATTTACTAAAACAGGAGAGTGCAAAATCTGGTACAGCTTTGCATAGAAACCAATAAGTTTCCAGGTTTTATTGACAAAGCTTAACTGAATAAGCTGAAGTTAGAAGCTGATTGGATGCCATGCACAACTGCATCAGATTCTGAGTGGCCCAGTTTTAGTTAATCTTCCCCGTAGTGTAATATTTGTTTGCTGCTTCCTTCCTATGCTATCAGCATGAGTCACTTCTCTTGAAAGCAAGAAAAAAAAAAAAAAGTGACAAGAGTGGGATCACAACCTGTGATTGACAGCCTCAGTTCTGTTCTTGTGTGCTGTGGGAAGGGGGTGTGTCCCTTCCCTCCAATCAGCTCTGAGCTCTCCTAAGTGAGCTCTGCAGAGTGCAACTTCAGCTCTCTGCCCCCCTGCTTTCTGGAAGCGTAAACAAGTTGTATAAATTCTGCACTTTTAACATCTGTAGAAAAGAGAAGACTGCAGATATACCAGTACAACTTATGTAGGAGGATTTGTTTCAGCTCTGTGTATGACCTGAGACCAGTCACCTCACTGTGTATATGTAAGGATGTAGACAACCACTTTAAACTCAAGGAAAATTTTCAGTTTTGCCAAAAAGCCAGGGAACATGGTTTCCCTCACTTGCTTTTGCTCACACATGAAAAGACTGCAAAAAAATATACAGTATTTGAGGCTCAATTCACACTTCGCAGATGCAAAGGAGCACATGCGCTTTCTTTACATATTTCTGCGCATTCTAGGTGTCACATTTAGGGCAGCCCATTAATTTAAGTTATGAATCAATGCAAAATGGCAGCACATTTTTGTGCGTTGCAGGAAAGCATGCCATTTTGCACAGGTTTGCATGCATTGTCATCCAGAGTATAGCTGTAATCACTCAAACATCACCTTCTGTTCAGACATATAAGGCTGGGTTCACATATATGCAAATTGGATGCATTTTATACCGCATCCAAGTCGCATAACATGTCAGTGTGAGCAGCTTTCAATGGATCCGACTCACACATGTCTGGGGCGGCTGCAGCGCAAATTTGAAAAGGTTCGTACGAGTTTTTGGGTCCGGTTCAGGTGCGAATTCAAAGAAATATTTGCACCTGAACCAGTGAACACAAAACGCACAGGACACCGGACTGCAAACTGCAGCCGGACCTGTGTGAACTCTGCCTAACAGCTTCCAAATTTGAAAATAAACTGAAAACTGTAGACTATCTGCCCCCCAATGCTGAAGCTATAAGAAAGAACTGACACTGCATGGTGAAATCACCTGAGGGTAACACAGCTCTTCACTAAGGATATTTGTACAGTGGATATTACATATACAGATACTGGACACCAAGGACAACCCAGGCAACTCCCTGTTAAGACAGGCTTTATCTAGGATACCAACAAAACAGAACAGCAAGGGGATGGGGCAGGGTGCAGCACAGCTTTTTGTTCTGTGACTTTACTCTTTTGTAGGTAGCAAATGTTAAATGTAATGACATAGGAACGCTCTGTACTTTCGGTGAAATACTAAATAGAAAATTAAAATGCTTTTGAAAAATAGCAGTATACCTCCTGGCATGTCAGCGTGCCTAGACACTCCAGTGCCTACAGCCACACAACTGTAAGTGTACTTGCACACAGTACTGCTCTATGAACAGCAGACATTCCTGGCAGAAAAAAAAAAAAAAAAAAAAAAACAGGGATAGGCTGTATAGCACTTGCGTATATTTTTGCATATGCATGCACACGCATTAAAATTCCTCTAGCTTTATTTAAAACAAGGAGTGTGGTGAACACGTGTATACGTGTGTACAAATATTGACCTGCAATGCAGACTTCTGTAATTTATTTTGTTTTACTGAGCCATACATAGGACATGTTTACCTGCCTCTGTATACTGGCACATTAAGAACAATGGTTTGCACTTAGATAAAGAAAAAAAAAAAAACGCTTTTAGGCAGCGGTGTGCAAGGGGCCCATATCTGCTATATGAATGGCATGGCTACCTGTGACTGCCAGTCTCACCAGATTTGGAGATGTCACTAATGTGTTTCTCGCTGTTCTCTATGCAAACTATTTTTAATCACTGTCATTTTATCTGGATTTTGAAAAATAAAAATGTGTTCTCACATACTTTCACTAGTTAACATTCAGCTTTTATATATCAACATTTCTTGGGGAGCTTTATTACAATGAAAAAATAAATTCTTAGGGCAGGATTATAGTACACTCAATTAGAATAGCATGATAAAGTCTAGCAATGCTTCTACCTCTGCAGACTGGAAATTCAGATCATCCTATCCCATGCACATTCTGAGTTCCTGCCAGTCAGGTTTTTTTTACTGTGTGGGCTATTCACATTGTATTAAAGAGCAACTACACTGCATCTGAGCACCACAAACAAAAAAAGACGATTTAATGCAATATTAACCTCTTCCCGTCCACACTATAGCCAAGACAGCTACAGCACGGAATTGCCGGGAGGGTGTCCATAGACATCCTCCCGTGCACAATCTGCCTGTGATCAAGAGATTGGTATTCAGCTTTCAGCTGTCAGCATGAGGGGAAATGGGATGGAATATCAGTGCAGCCTATCAGTGCCCTTCAGTGCCGCCTCATCAGCGCACATCAGTGAAGGAAAAAAAGGGATTTTATTAAAACTTACCGTAAAATCCTTTTCTCCAAGTTCACTGACAGACGCAGCTCATGACATGTGGGGTTTATGCTCGTCCCACTAGGAGTTAACTAGGCAGGGAAAAGAAACAGCTGGCCCCTCCCATGGGGGCCGTCCTCTCTTCCTACATAAACCCCCTCATAGCATAGCTCTTCAGTTCGTACACAAGCCGTACCAGAACAGAGCACCAAGGGGCGGGTGCTGCGTCTGTCAGTGAACTTGGAGAAAAGGATTTTACGGTAAGTTTTAATAAAATCCCTTTTTCTCCTATCGTTCACTGACAGACGCAGCTCAACATGACGATTGGGGACGCCCCCAAGCTGTGTCAAAAAGAGGGGTGGGTAAACGCTAACAGTACCCAACTGAACCTCTAAGGAGGCGCCAGACGCGCCTACACTGCCGCCTGCAAAACTTTGCGGCCAAAAGCAGCATCCGAAGATGCAAACACATCAACTTTATAAAACCTAGTGAAAGTGTGAACCGAGGCCCAAGAGGCCGCCTTGCACACCTGTGACACCAAGGCCTGGTGTCTGAAAGCCCAGGAAGTGCTAACAGCCCGGGTAGAATGAGCCGTGACCGGAAAAGGGGGAACCTTGCCCCGAACAGAATACGCATGGGTCACGGTTTTTCTAATCCAACGAGAAATTGTAGCCAACGAGGCCGCCAACCCTTTGCGCGGGCCCTCTGGCAGTACAAACAAGGCATCAGCTTTTCGAAAAGAAGCTGTAGCAGCCAAGTACACCCGTAAGGCCCTCACCACGTCCAAAGCATGCAACTCAAACTCCTTTGGGTGCGATGGGCGAGGGCACAATGAAGGAAGGATAACATCTTCATTAATGTGAAAGGAAGAAAACACCTTCGGAAGGAGAGGGTCGCAAGACCGCCTTATCTTTATGCATGACTAAGTAGGGAGACTTGCACGACAGTGCTGCTAATTCCGACACCCGTCTGGCGGAAGTGATGGCAACTAAAAGAAAAATTAAATAAAAAGAATGGTCACAAACAGGACCGCAATTCCCCTGAAGGGAAGCCAGGTCAACTCCTTGCAAACTAGGCATTGAAACTGAAGATCTATGCTATGGGGGGGTTTATGTAGGAAGAGAGGACGGCCCCCATGGGAGGGGCCAGCTGTTTCTTTTCCCTGCCTAGTTAACTCCTAGTGGGACGAGCATAAACCCCACACGTCATGATGAGCTGCGTCTGTCAGTGAACGATAGGAGAAAAAATTACCTGTTTTCAATATTTTACAAATTACGAAAAAAAAAATTTTTTCAAAATTTTTGGTGTTTTTTTTAGCAAAAAATAAAAAACCCAGCAGTGATTAAATACCACCAAAAAAGCTGTATTTGTGTGAAAAAAAAAATTATAAAAATGTAATTTGGGTGCAGTGTACCATGACCGCGCAATTGTCATTCAAAGTGCGACAGCGATGAAAGCTGAAAATTGGTCTGGGTAGGAAGGGGGTTTAAGTGCCCAGTAAGAAAGTGGTTACATTATTTTTTTTTTGTTTTAAAATAACAAACATGTTATACTTACCTGCTCTGTGCAGTCAATTTGCACAGAGCAGTGCAGATCCTCCTCTTCCGGGGTCCCTCACAAGTTCTCCTGGCCCCTCCCTCCTGCCGAGTGCCCCCACAGCTAGCTATGGGGGCACTCAAGCCGAGCCACTGCTCTGTGGGTCAATTCAGACATGGAGCCCCAGCTTGACCCCATCCCCTCTCTCTCTTCATTGGTTCACTGACTTTGAGGGACAGCATTGGGTGACAATGGCTGGGAGTGTCCCAGACAGCCAAGGCTCTTGTGCAACAATGCTGGATAGAGATGGGGCTCAGGTAAGTATTATGGGGGGCTAAGGGAGGCTGCTGAACACCAAACCACTTTAAATTAATATCCAAAGCAAACTTCCCCACCCATCCATGTCTCCATGCTTTATTTTGCTAACAAATCATTTTAAAAAACACCCCCCACGCATTTCAAGCCATGGCCATCTTGAGTAAAGACAAATGATTCATGTACCATTTATTCCCTGGAATCCATCTGCCCTTAGCTCAGGCATGCAAGTGTTTAGACAAAATGTCGAACCTGACAGAATATCAAACCCACGTCACTTCCCGTGATGTGGCATCAGCTGTTTCACTAAACTGGGTATGCGCAGCGTGTTATCAATGCCATCAGCGCTGACGTCGGGACACTGAGGAATTTGGATGTCAAATTCCTCAACCGACGGCCATCTTGGTATACCCCGCAGTAAGCCTGCAGTGGACATCTTTTTACACCCACCCAAGTCTTACATTTCACACATATTTTTAACAATAAACAGCTTATATACTGAAATACAGTATTTTGAAGACTGACACTGTTTTGATGTTGAATTTTAAAAGCTGCAGCAAGCCTGCTGATCTCACAGGTTTGCTAATATGACAGAACACCGTTTTTATCTAACTAAAAAAGGGGAAGAAAAAAAAAAAACGTTATGTTTAGTTCTGAATAGAGTAAAACATTGAGTAATTGCATCTTTAGGGAAGTTACACTTAAAAAACGTAGCTATTCCCCCTGCAAGTCTTACATTCACCAATCACTGACCTAGTAAGATGACACAATCACACAAGCGCTTGTCAATCTCTTCCCAGCCGAGTCAGCATATTGGCGGCTAAGCGCTTTCATTCAATGTTATAGAGATTCTAAGTACAAGCATGTATCCTGGCCTAAAGCAGTATTAAAGCCTTATCATTTTAATTACAAATACATTGCTCTTGAGTGTGCTTCACTGGACAATTATTGATTTCAATGCCAGTGCAGTGCACATTTCTTTTAAAAACATTTCACTTGTGCAGTCACCAGCTTCCTCAATGTGGCTTCTCTGAACCTGCGGTCAGGGAACCACATACTGTGAATGTAAACCAGCGTCCCCAATTACCCTCCTTCTTGGTACTAAATGTCCCTTCATTCCTAGTGCCACTCTGCAAGCACACCTGTGGAGATATCCTTCCTTCTATTCCTCAAGGCTGCCTTTGTGTGTGTAACCAAAGTAGTCAACGGCTGAATGTAATCTGTGAGCATGCACAAGGGTGACTCCGGAGGGGCTTGTAAGACCCTGCAAGACAAGGAGCCACCCTTACAATGGAAATTAAGGCCAGGAGCCAGGACATAGTATGAAAGGGGCAGACAGAAAAAAAAAATAATAAACTGTAGCAGAAGCTGATGACAATGTAAGTCCTACCCTCAACATTTTAATTTCCGCCCTATAGCACTTCTACTGCTACATGGTGGCACCTGTGCGCTGGATCACGTATATACACATGATCAGACACTCCCGGGCATGTGCGCCGGCTCAATTCCACTGTTATTGGCGGGTGCATGGTACCCAACATCTGTCGGCACCTGCCGATGGTTAGAGAGCCAGAACTCCATCTCTTCCCCTAGTAAAAGGACCTCACACAGTACAGTAAAACACCAGCTAGGCATATAGTTAACCCTTTGATCACCCGATATTAACCCTTTCCCAGCCAGTGTCATTAGTACAGTGACAGTAAGAAAGTGAAAGAAAGGTGGTGTGGCGCTGCTGTGTGGTAAAGAAGGTACTGTAGGCTGCTGCCCCCACCAAAACCAGCCAAAGGACTAGTTACAGTGAATGAATAATTAAGTGATACAGTGGGTTGGCGCTGCCCAAGCGGGTAAAGTGCTAGAAATAAAATTAACGTGGATGTGCTGAAAAATATCAGTGAGTGGCACAACGTTGCCCTCTGGTGGTGAATATACACAAACAAAAACTGTGACTGCGTGAATGCTCATATAGGAGCGATGTGAGTGAGCTATATAATGAATAATAATAAGTGAGTGTGCGTGAGCAGGGTCAGTGGTGGCCCGAAGGGACCCCCCTCCGTTCGTGACACAAAACCCCACTCACCACTTGAGAACAAACGTAAAAAGGAGGTTTCCAGCCACTGGTAATTAGGTCCAATCCGGCGTAGTGGCAGTGTCCACATGTAAAATACAAGTATGCGTGGTGTAGGGTATCAAATTTGCAAAACAATTGAAAAATTAGTAGTAAACAAACACATATAAGTGGTGGTCTCCCGTTGCAACACGGTGAGTGACTATAAAAAGTCGTGTAGGTGCAATTAAAATAAAGATCGTGAAATGGGCGAACCCGTCGCGGTTGGGTG
>BLSH010314220.1:547622-560259 GCA_018402905.1 Glandirana rugosa | reverse complement strand
ACTGTTAATACGTCACTACACTACGACATGGGTTTGTTGTAAAAAAATTTAAAAAGTGTGTTTATCTCGAAAGAAAAGCACCATAAACTAGTGGAGACCCCAAAAATAAAAAACGCGATTTTTATTTTTTTCTGGTTTTTAAAACTGCGCTCATCTCCTTTTAGGCTATATACCGAGAAGGACAAATGTGACACTAGTCGACACTAAGCACCATTTCTCGAAGACTGTCTGACTGTGTGGTGTGGTGTGGTGGCTAGCGGTGTGACGCGCAGGGACGGGGATACCATTTTTGGCGATTTTATAATCTCATTACTTTCACAGTGGGGCGGTAAAGATAAAGCGCCGCTAGTTTTAGCGGTTTTTACCATAGGGGCAGGGACGCGCAGTGTGGCGATCGGTGGTGTGGTGTGGTGTGTCAGTCTGTCAGAAGCTCTTTACCACGAATCACAGCTGATCACAGTGTAAACAGGAAGAGCCATATATCGGATTTTCCTCTACTCGCGTCAAAATTTTTGGTCTTTTTTTATTTTTAGCGCAAAAAATAAAAACCCCAGAGGTGATCAAATACCACGAAAAGAAAGCTCTATTTGTGTGAAAAATTTAAAAAAATGTTGTTTGGGTACAGCATCACATCACTGCATAATTGTCATTCAAAATGCGACAGTGCTGAAAGCTGAAAATTGGTCTGGGCAGGAAGTGGGGTAAGTGCCTGGTATTGAAGTGGCTAAACAGTATTACGCTATGGAGATCTTCCTGCCTCTTCCCTAAAATCCCATGTATGACTGTCTAACTCGAGAGATGAATTGACAAGAGGGTACATCGGGAACAGCAGCGTGGAGAGTTTACCTGCCTGGCATATAACACAGAGCTCTTTTGCTGGTTTATAATTTGACCAGCCATTGTTTCTGGTGAGTTTGTTTTGGACAAATGGTGAAGGAGCACACCGGATGTTTTCCTACACGATTTAGAATTCATTTCTGATCACCTTTTTTGGACTTTTTCTGGGATTGCAAAACAGACATTAAAAATTTGGAATACAGGCGGTCCCCGGGTTACTAAAAAGTTAGAGACTGTAGGTTTGTCCTTAAGTCAAATTTGTTTGTAAGTCAGAACAGTACATTTTTAAGTGTAACTCCAGCCTGTGCAGTGATGTGGGATGTACCAGACACTTCTGGTTGTGCAGTTATGTTATTTGGGGCTCTTGCGGTCATGCAGTACTGCAGTGTCGGATGTGTCTGGAGCTGCAAGATAGCTGCTTGGTGGTATCCGGGACCAGCGTGGAGGTCACGCTGCCTCCATTCGTAAGTAGGAGTTGTTCGCAGCTCGAATGTTCGTAACTCGGGGTTTGCTTGTACATATGATTTTTTGATATATGCACTTTATTATTGAACATTAATTTTTGCACTCAGCACTTTTTTGTTCACTGTGTTGGCACACGGTTTGTCTTGGGGCAGACAGTACAGTTACAATACAATTCAATACAGGAGGAATCAAAGGGCCCTGCTCGTTAGAGCTTACAATCTAGAAGGGAGGGTAAAGTAAAACAACTGTGGGGGATGATCTGATAGAGAAAATGAAAATACAGTTGTTAGCTGTGGGTAGGATAGGCTTCTCTGAAGAGGAGGGTTTAGAGGGGTCGTCTAAAAGCTAATAGAGTAGGAGATAATTGGGCAGATTATATAGTATAATAGTATGAATTATTTTATTTGAGACACATTGCAGATCTTCATACAGTATTGTTTGATTTAATTTATTCCACACATGTCCAGTGAGGGACTAGGTTAATAGTAGTGGGTTTATTATCACCAGATTGTGGGATTACAGATTTATGCGGCTTGCTTCTTTCTTCATGTATATACAGTATGTAAACCTGGCCTTAAACTTGATAACATAAACATGATATGACAAAAAGAGATGCAGTCAGAGAGGATTTCTGAGACTCAGCTGTAGTATTCTGTGGAGGCCCAGACTCAGCTGTAGTATTCTGTGGAGGCCCAGCATGCATAGAGTTTAGCTTTAGGGGGTTGCTTTAAACCCATTGCAGTTAGAATGCTTGTAGATGGGTGGTAGGTCTGCTCCCCCTTGTGCCTGAAAATGAGATCACCACTTCAGGGGTCACAGCTTCTGCTGGTTGCAAATAGCCAAAGATCCACAACTGCATCTCTTTTGGGATCCCATAACCAAATTATTCCAAAAAAAACACCACGCATACTTGTATTTTACATGTGGACACTGCCACTACGCCGGATTGGACCTAATTACCAGTGGCTGGAAACCTCCTTTTTACGTTTGTTCTCAAGTGGTGAGTGGGGTTTTGTGTCACGAACGGAGGGGGGTCCCTTCGGGCCACCACTGACCCTACAGTGACAGTGCACATTTTGTTTGGCACCAATCACTGTATTGGTGTCACTGGTCCCCAAAAAGTGTCAAAAGTATCAGTTCGTGTCAGAACGTCTGCCACAATATCGCAGTCCCACTATAATTTGCTGATTGCCGCCACTACTAGTAAAAAAATAAACACATCCCATAGTTTGTAGACGCAAAAACTTTTGTGCAAACCAAAACACCAAACACTTATTGGAATTTTTTACCAAAAATATGTAGCAGAATACATACTGGCCTAAACTGATGAAGAAATGTGATTTTTTAATTTTTTTTATTGGATAGGTTTTACAGCAGAAAAGTAAAAAATATTTTTTTTTCTAATTTGTTTATAGCGCAAAAAAATAAAAAAAAAATAAAAACATAGAGATTGACCAATACTACCAAAAGAAAGCCATGTGTGGGGAAAAAGGACATACATTTCATTCATGTACAGCATTGCATGATTGCACAATTGGCAGTTAAAGTAACGCAGTGCCATATAGCAATAAATTGGCCTAATCATGAAGGTGGTAAATCTTCCAGAAGTTTAAAGGCAAAGTTTACATTTTGAAGCATGTTACACATTAAGGCCCCTTTCACACTTGTGCGACTTGTCCTGCAATTTGGGACTACAAAGTTGCATGACAAGTCGTATCCCATGATTTCCAAGGAGTACCATTCATATCTGTGTGACTTCAAAGTAGTCCCTGTACTACTTTGGTCCAACTTTGATGTGACTTGAGGTCCACAGACCTCAAGATTACAAAGGCATTGCTTCTAGTCACATGAAAATCATGGCAAAACTGGGGTGGTGCGCTTGCAGGAGAGCAAGCATTTTTTGGGCGGTGCGGGAGAGATGTATACAGCGCTCCTGCACTGCCCCTGCCCATTGAAATGAATGGGCAGCGCTTCCAAAGCGCTTCCCCTTCTTAGGAAGGGGAAGTTGTGAATGAGAAAACTACAATGAACTGCATAGTCTACTGACATGTCCTCCAAATTTCAAACAGACAACCCGTATGGAGTTACAGGCAAGAAAGCTCAAGGATATCTCTGCTGGAGCCCAAACATTGCACCTGCGATCCACTGATCTGCAATACTCTGCAGGCTATTTGGGGAAAAAATAATAAATGCACATTTTTTGTCTGCAAAAATATGTGCATTTATTAATTCTTGCAGAAAGGTGAACTTATCCTTTAAAAAAAATATTTAACATCACCATTCATATACAAAAATGAGTGTAAGGGGGGCATGCATTTAAGGTTTTGTGCGCTTTAGTCAGTAGTATGTTGCTGGATAGGGGACAAGTGAATAAAAGACTGAAATTGGAACTGGAAAGACTACAACATAACTATTCAATAGACAAGAGATGGGCATCTCCCATACAGGCCATTATTGTTTAGATTGCCAACCATCCCATCACTATGGCACCTATAGGCAGCCCCAGCAGACTATGCTGTGGAGGATATGCCAGATCGGACAGCACATTAGCAGTTTTTTTGTGCCTCTCTCCCTAGAAACAATAACAAATACGCTTCAGCTTTGCCAAGTAATTGTTTATGGAGAATTCTACAGACAATTTTTGCCTAAGGGCAATTGGACTGTGTCTGCGCATACAATAACCCTCCTTTGCCAAGGTACCTTTATATTGTTATTGATTCAGAGGCAAGTTAGACCAAAAGAAAAAAAAAAAAAAAAAAAAAAAACACACCAAGGAAAAAAAAAAAAAATCAAATGCAAATTAGGAGTACAAATTCACACAAAAAAGGTGAAATTAAAGAGGAAGTCTTATTTTTTTAATCGTACCTATAGGTAAAGTCTATAATAAGGCTTACCTGTAGGTACTGTGAATATCTCCTGAACTTGCACAGTCTAGGAGATATTAAGAGTGCATGCAGCCGAAGACGTCATCGCCGCATGCGCTCTGAAGGTCCGGCTTACCATACTGGACACGGTGGTCGCTGCTGTCAGGGAGCAGGGGAGGAGAAGGAGAGGAGACCACCTGGGAGATACAGACCGGGACTGTGAGACCCCCCTCCATCCACTACATCACGGAAGTTCATCCCTGCGGCTTCTAGAGAACAACTGGGCAGTTACAAGACCACTGGCCGGGAGTACAGGACTGATAGCAGCCAGCGGTCTTACAAACAGGAAACCACAGGGGAATAACGGCTTTTCAGCAAGTTCAGCATGCTACTACAGGAGGAACTACAGAGCTCAGCAGAAGATGGATGGCATAGTTGGTGAATGTAGATCAGCAACAAGGACATGGAAAAAAAAGTTTTTTTCCTGGAGTTCTGCTTTAAATCTGATTTTTTTTTTATTAAAATCAGATTTTTTTTATTTTTATCTAATTAAATTTAACAAAAATGCTTTTCGAGTAAAAATCTATCTAAAGATAGTTTTCTATTTAAGATACATTAATAATTTAGTTTATTCAGCATGAAATGGAGCTTAGTTATGTAGCATGAGGCTGTATATTGTGCAATATTTACATTTTTGGTAAACTCATTCAATGAATCCAAGCTCTACAAGCTGAGATATCATGCACTGTATGCAATTTCACAGTAACCATGAGATAAAACAAAGTTCAGAAATTTTCCTTTATCCCATGGTTTTGCAAATCTATGTACACTGATTTCGCTGTTTTACTAACCTGACAGCTTATTATTCTAAAATAGGAAACCTTCATTTTATTTGCAAATATTAAAGTTTCAAACTACCAGCAAGAATAAGTCCTTACATTTAAAGAGCACCTGTCATTTCAGAATCAACATCATGGCAGCGCCTGTTAGCGGGCATCCACTCACTTGCTGCCACCACGTCCCTCATGTTGTGTCACTGCCGCATCACCAGTCGTCCCATTAAAGTGAATGGGACTGTCAGTGAGTCAACAGCGGGTCATAGGAGGAGCCGGTGTGGGAAAGAGATGACAGTTGCTCTTTACAAATTATGATTTAAATTCGACTTGATTTAAATCAAATCCACCTTGCCATGCACCCTCCCCCCCCCCCCCCAAAAAAAAAAAAATACGCACCACAATGAGCACCCCCAAGGCTCTGTACTATCAGGAGATGGATGGAGGACGGTAAAGGAAGGGGAGGATCAGAGGAGACAGGATCAAACAGCCTGTTTACACCATGCCTTAGGCTTCACAGTGAGCATAACAAGCATGCTTTACTGCATATACAGACTGATTTTACTGCTGTGGGTTTAGTAACACTTTAAGATTGTATTGTATAATAATGACATTACCACCAGATTCTGAAAACAAGCCAAACACATATCCCCTATACCCCATTGTATAACATTCTTTGTTATATGTCTCTCTAGCTCCTTCTTCACTAATGAATGTCACCTAAAACTTCACTTTAGATGTCACAAAGGAAACAGGACTTTCCTTGAGCCATTTATTGAGTCACAAAGAAGTGTGGTCTGTAGGATGAAAGGAGGACAGGATTCTAGTGGTATATAATCACATGACCATGGCCCAGAGGTCAGATAGTATACAGGCTTGCTGCAGAGATGCAGCTATATACAGAATAAAAGAACAGAGAATAAAAAGGAAGGTAAACTAGGGGCTTATTCACACAGCCAAACAGTTTGCTTCCAGGACCAATCGCCCATCCCTGGACACATGTAAACGCTCAGATCTGTGGTTACCAGTGTACAGCTGCAGCTTGTCATTGATTTGCGGAGGCAGCTGCGTGCCAACATCAGTCGTCGCAGGCAAAGAAATGCATGTTTTGTTTTTGTACAGTGAACAGCCCTCTACATCTGTGTGAATGTGTGAATGGGCCCTTAAAGGTTTTGGGGAAAAAAATGTGGGGTTGTAAAAGGCAGAAGGTTTTTTTTTTTTATCTGAATGCATTAAGATAAAAAGCCTTCTGTGTGTAGCAGCCCTACCCCCCCTCATGCTTACCTGAGGTCCCTCTAGCTTCAGCAATGTTGTAGGAATGTCTCGGCCGTCCGGGACTCCCCTCCTCATTGGCGCAGCACCATTGGCTCCCGCTGCTGTCAAAGTCAGTCAGCCAATGAGTATAGAAAGGGGGCTGGGCCGGGCTCCAGCTGTGTCTGAATGGATAAATGGAGCTGTGACTCGGCTCGGGTGCCCCCACAGCAAGCTGCTTGCTGTGGGGGCACTCAATAGGAGGGAGGGATCAGGAGCTCCAGCCAGGGACCCGAGAAGAGGAGGATCTGGGCTGCTCAGTGCAAATCCACTGCACCGAGGAGGCGAGTATAATATGTTTGTTATTTTTAATAATTTAAAAGAAAAAAAAAAAAACACACACACACACACGAGACTTTAGAATAACTTGAAGCTTCTGCTATCATGTGATGTTTTTAATACTGGAGTTACACTTTAAATAACGGAGTTTACAAACAAGAAATGCTCAGTAGCAAACTAAAATTTTAATACATAGCAATCTATGTAAAAGACAAACAAAAGATATACAAGCATTTAGGACCCTGTCACAAGGGCTTTCCGATCGGGTTCACCTGTCAATTTTTCTGGAGGAACTGATCAGACACTCCATTTACCCCTATGGGGCAGCGGATGTCAGTGAGCAGAGACGGAACAGTCATCCGCCAGATCAGCAGAGCCCATCAGGCAGACCACCCGTGTGAAAGGACCCTTAGCTTGCAATATCCCCTCTACTAAAAAAAAAACATAACTAAGACCAAGAACAAAAATGCAATACATTGCAGTTTACAATCCTTCAATGTGGTGACTGCATTAGTTTTTTTTTCAAGCTCAGAACATTTTCAGCAGAGAAAATACCTGTTGAACTAGAAATGCCGTGTCCTCATCACTTAGTGTAAATTGCACAGGACAAGGTCTTCCTTAGCTATCTTCTGCAAACTACCAATTGCCCTTCCCCCATTTAATAGAGATGAAGAGATATTGACATGATTGTAGTCAATATCAGGAGAGTGGCCTAGGTTGACAACCATGGTCCCCTCCTTAGATCAGTGGGGGAGATATGTACCCACTAAGGAATAAGAAGTGTGTTAAAGTGGAGTTCCACCCTGTTAAAAGCCAGCAGCTACTGACTTTTAACAATCGGCCACTCACCTGTCCCTCATTCCAGTGATGCGGCCACCCGAGGGCTCGCTCATCTCCCCCTCCCCTCGGTGGCGCCGGCATCACAAGTTCAAGCTCCAGGAGAGGAAGTGGACCTGGGACCCTGTGAAAACAGGGTCCCTGGTCACCCCCCCAAAAAAAAAAAAAAAGACATGCCAATTGTGGCATGTCGGGGGTCACCTTCTCTTAAAGCGGAAGTTCCACTTTTGGGTGGAACTCCGCTTTAAAGTATATAAAATATCACCTTGTAAAACAACCCATTCAGTTTAAAATAGAAATGAAAGGCAAAACGTTTGTGTATACATATAAAAACAACATTATAAATACCGTATATAATCGGCGTATAAAACACACTTTTTCTCCTTGAAAATAGGGGGCAAATCACAGGTGCGGTGATACGTTACCTCGGAGGGGAAGGGGAGGACGAGCGCCACTGGAATGCACCGAGCCGTCATTTCATGTTCGGCTCTCGCAGTCACACACAGTCCAGCCTACGCCACTGGCATTGGACCAGTGTTCTGTCTATCATAGAAGCTGGTCCAATGCCAGTGGCGGAGTCGGGACTGGGTGTGACTGCGAGAGCCAAACAGAAGAGGACGGCTCGGTGAATTCTGGTTTCAGATGGGCATTGATCAGGGTGCAGATGGGCATTGATTGGAGATGGTAAGGCTGCAGATGGGCATTGATCAGGCTACTTATAGCTGAAGGAAAAAAGGGCAGCAGCACACTGGTCTTCCCAGGGAATGGCTGTGCAGGGAGGGTGTGTCAGCACAAGTCTGATCATTGGAGGAGAGCAGGCTAGAATAGCTAGAGAACTGACCGCGCTGTGCTCTCCCTGCCTAGTGTGATCAGTTTTTATTAGGAAAGCAGAAGGACTGGCAGGAACACCAGAGATTTAACACAAAGTAAGCAATACAAAAGAGAACAGGAGACTTTTTACATATAAATACATAGTACAGCAGGTACACATGATAGATAGGAAATGTTGGGGTAACAACTTCTTTAAGCTGGCCTTACACTATAGGTGCTCAACCTGTGGCCCTCTAGCTATTGCGGAACTACAAGTCCTATGCCTCTGGACGTCATGCTTGTAACTGTCAGCCTTGAAATGCTTAATGGGACTTGTAGTCCCGCAACAGCTGGAGGGACACAGGTTGAGCACCCATGCCTTACATTGTTGATTTGTTTTCAGCCAGTGGACAAAAACAACAGCCCAATAACAACCAATAGATTCCTCCATCCTCACAAACTAAGTGGATGGAGGAATCTCCACCAACCCCCACCACCAGGACACAGTATTATGACAGCAGCACCTACCACTGTCAAAACAAACTGAAAAGCAGCTGCAGCCGCTGATTGAAACGTTTTCCAACATGTTCCTTCAACAGAAATCAAATGATCACTGCTGAACCAGTCAAAGTTCAGTGTATGGTCAGTATTATTTGCAAGATCACCAAGTTAAATGAATGCAAAAGAAGCTAAGGAAAACCACACACACACCAAGGCTGCAGCCACCACACCAAACACTAATAAGCTGCAATTTACTACACTTTTGGTTTTGGGTGTAGATACACTTTAAACAAAAGAGGAACCACATTAGCATTTACAGGTTGTATGCATGATAAGTCTCAAAAAAAAAAAATGTATATACGCACACATATAAAATGCACACACAATTTTGAATTTATACCAGCAGAGAGTAATACACCAACACAGCAATTCTGCACTGACAGTACAGGGGTGCATTTTTTATTTGCACTTTCACAACACTGCTCACAAAAACATCCTGTTCAAGCAATTAGCACACATTATCATAGATCAAACAAACCATGTAAAACCCAACCAGCAGAAAAAAAAAACTGAAATTTAGCTCTGTAACAACATATGAAGGAAACAACTGCACAAATCCACAACACAAATTTTGACTTAAAGGCTTGATAAATAACTCCCAACTGTCTGATGAGGATAAAAAGAAGTTGACCCCTGCATAGGTTTCCTCCAGGTACTCCAGTTTCCTCTCACACTCTAAAGACATGCTGGTAGGTAAATTAGATCCTGTCTAAATTGGCCCTAGTATATGTATGAATGTGAGCTAGGAACCTTAGATTGTAAGCTCCTAGAGGGCAGGGACTGATGTGAATGTACAATGTATATGTAAATCATCAGTGTTCTATAAAAACCTGTAATAAACAATAATGATCTGTCAGTAGTGCATGCACACAATAGTTTAAATTTACAAAATCACATTCCTTCAGTAAGATTTTAATCCTGCATGCGTTTAATTCACCTCACCTACAGGCACTGCTACTACATGACACTCCATACTATCCTCACCTCCACCACAGGAGCTGTCACTGCCAGGAATGTTTCACTCCAACCTACACCCTGGAGCTGCTGTTTCCTATCACCCTGTGCAGCAGCATGTGCCCTCCTTATGTTTCCACAGAGAGCCTTGCATCACTAATGTATACACTATGAGAAGCAGAACTACGGATTTGGGGTGCTCACAGATCCATCTGAACTGCATTTCAACTGTAATAGATGTTCACACAGGATGTTGTGCAATTTTGATTTGAGCACCTAATAAAAACTACAGCCTGTGTACAGAGACCTCACAGTGAGCTTGCAATTGCTCATCAGGACTAAGGCCTCGGTTACACCTAGCGACAGCAGAGCGTTGCAGTTACAGCTAATTTTTTGACCTGTTTTTGGAGCAGCACCATTCATCTGAATTGGCCGATCTCTACTCCAAAAACGCACCAAAGTAGCTCCTGTACCTTTTTTTTTTTTTTTTTTTTAAGCCACCTTTGGCTCAAAGCTTTTTGCATGTTTGAGGCGCCATTAAGGCCCCTTTCACACTTGTGCAACTTGTCCTGCAACTTTAGACTGCAGAGTCGCATTACAAGTCATTCCTCATGATTTCCAATGACAACCATTCATATCTGTGCGACTTCAAAGTAGTCCCTGCAGTACTTTGGTCCGACTTTCATGTGAGTTGAGGTCCACTGAGCTCAAGTTTGCACAGGCATTCCCTGAAATCGCGCCAAAATCGTGTCGAGATCGCATCAAAATCGCGCCCAAGTCACGGCAGTGTGAAAGGGGCCTAAAGGGGTTATAAACCCTCAAGGTTTTTCACCTCAACACATTCTATGCATTAGGGAGAAAAACCTCTTGTACTGCAGCAGCCCCCCAGAGCCCCCACTTTTACTTACCTGAGCCCGAACATTCCAGCAAAGGGGACGAGCACACCCGCTCCAGCCGGTGTCTCGGGTCCTCACTGGATAGATGGATAGCAGCAGGAGCCATTGGCCCCCACTGCTGTCAATCAAATCCAATGACGCGGGAGCCAAGGGTGGAGCCGAGTCCTGCTGTCTGCGTCAATGGACGCAGCAGCAGGTCACGGGAGCTCGTCCGCACGAGTGCCCCGAGGGAGAGCGGCTCTCCAACGGGGCACTCAAAAAGAGGAGGAGCCAGGAGCGCTGCTGAGGGATCCCAGAAGAGCAGGATCGGGGCCACCCTGTCCAAAACCAACTGCACAGAGGACGTAAGTATATCATGTTTGGTTTTTTTTGTTTTTTTAAAACCGAACCTTTACATATCCTTTAACAATAATGGAAACCGAAAGCATGTTATACAGCGATTTTACTATGTACCAGAAGCACAGGCAGAATCACGTGATTCTAGAATGCCCAGATGTGAACAGGCCCTAAAAGACAAAGTTGTTCACTTTATCCCAACACCACCTATAAAACCTTCACTCACCCATTCATCCTCAGTATGTACGAGGATACTTCAAACAAATCTAATACCCGTCATTTTTGTATCCCCCAGGGATCATGGTTCACCAGGAAAAGAAAATGCTCCTCTCCTTTCTTCCTGTCTGTAAAGCCTGGTACACACTAGAAGGTTTTTTTCGTTCAACCCAGCAGGCTTAAGGAAAAAAAAAATAATAAAAATGAAGAGCTTGGAAGGAGCCCCTGTACTAAGTACAACGATCTGCCCTACTGAGCTATTGTGTCCTGACAGGGGGATGCCCCCCGCTAGAACACTCCGGTCAGTGCTCTTAGCCATTGGCTGAGAGTGCTGATTGGGAGCCGGTCGGCACACCTTTTTCGGTCATGCCTTGCTTTGTTGCACTGGTCCAATCACAGGTTACAGAGACTTGTTCACATACGACTTGAGAACATTAAAACTTAAAAAGTTGCAAGTTCAGCATCGCCGCGGGTCTCCCTACATGCAGCGTGCGTTCCACCTGAGCGTAAGAGCGGCGCACCATGCATCCCATCCGACGCGTTTCATCACAATATGCAATGGCTTCTGAAGCGTTACGTATTGTGATGAAATGTGTCGGCTGGGATGCATGGTGCGCCGCTCTTACGCTCAGGTGGAACGCACGCTGCATGTAGGGAGACCCGCGGCGATGCTGAACCTGCAACTTTTTAAGTTTTAATGTTCTCAAGTCGTATGTGAAGTCAATGTAACCTGGGATTGGTACATAATAAAGTGAGGGCTTTTTCACACTATGAGAGGCTTGGCCCTCTTTTCTTTTTAACACCACAAGGACTCACTGGGGAAAACCGTTGCCGTGGATATCGTTGAAGGATCAAGGATCTGGGAAAGAACACCTAAAGCGCTTTTTGACTTCTCTGTGTCACATGACAAGCGGGTCAACGACATCTGGTGAGTAGGAATCTTCCCTCATAGGCACAGTGGATGTGGTGACATTCATGCACAGTTTAAGAAAACCACAAGGCACTCTTCTCTCTGGACTTGCATATACAGTGGATTTGGATCTTTCTATTTGGCACAGACATTTATATCAATTTCTTTGGACTTACTTAGTGGAATATCATATTTATATATTTTTTTGCACAAGCACTTTAATCAATTAATTTTTTGCAGGTGCAATGTTAGGCTCCAGCAAACTCCCAACATAGCTGTCTGCAGTTACCCGAGAGCAGGAAGATCAATGGAGTACCAGAGCACTCACCAGCGCCCTCATAGTTCATTAAGAGCTACAAACAGTCACCCACAATGGATGATGGTACTTGTAGGCATTTATTTACAGGAAATGGTGAATGACATGGCCATGTGGGTGAAGCATGGCACAGCCACGCTGTTTTCAAATTATGACAATGAGTGCGGGGAGAGGATCCCACGCCCGTTATCGGGGGGGGGGGGGGGGGGGGG
>BLSH010314220.1:508783-525924 GCA_018402905.1 Glandirana rugosa | reverse complement strand
AGGTTTTGGACCTGTGACACCCTTTACTAACAGGAGAGACTCCTTCCCTTCCGAGAGAAGCCTTTACTATGACGGCTGACTCCTGGCGAGGACTGGTAAAATCTCTCTAATTGACTGATCACGGGTACGGTCGTAGTAGGAGGGTGAGGGGAGAGAGAG
Source organism: Glandirana rugosa (assembly GCA_018402905.1). Lineage (NCBI taxonomy): Eukaryota > Metazoa > Chordata > Amphibia > Anura > Ranidae > Glandirana > Glandirana rugosa. The sequence continues at coordinate 525,765 of BLSH010314220.1, read as the reverse complement.
TGGAAACGGGGGCGTGGGGGTGGGGTGAGGGTAAGAATATTAGGAGAGGAAAAGTAGGATAAGAAAGAAAAACACATACTAAATGGCATATATGAGCTCATATTCGGCTCAAAAAGTCGTGTAAAAAACACGGTGAATCTACTCATCATCCACAGACACTGACTCGAGTATAAGCCGAGGGGGGTCTTTTTCAGCACAAAAAATGTGCTGAAAAACTCGGCTTATACTCGAGTATATACGGTAAATCATACACAAAAAGAAAGAATAGGATGAAAAGGAGAGGATTATAAGAATGGGAGTGGGGTGGGGGTGCGGGGGCAAAGGTGAGAGAGAGGGGAGTGGGAGGATGATGCTGGCATGGGCACTAGTCAGTTAATCTCTCTAAAATGGTCAGGAGCGGTCCTCAGTCGGCAGTATCATTTCCGAAGAGAGCCTTCCCTTCCTCAGAGAGGACAATCATTTCCCACAGTGTCCAGGTTTTGGAATAGTGTTCTTGTTGATGTCGCGTCAAGAGAATTAAATCCTCCATTTTGTTTATATCTTCAACCTTTGTAAGCCAAAGACCAATGGTTGGTGGCTGTGGATGTTTCCAAGTGAGAGGAATACACGTTTTGGCAGCATCAAGATTGACAGATTTCTTATCAATTTTAGCAGAGATCTTAACGGCATGGAGCAGAAAAAAGGCTGGGTCACCAGGGACCGGATGTTCTGTGAACCTTTGAATGATCTCTCAAACCTTCTTCTAAAAGTTTTCAAGTTTGGAGCACGACCAAAAGATGTGTAGAAGTTTCCCCCGTTCCTCATGGCATCTCCAGCAGCGATCCGTGACAGCTGGGGAGAATTTATGTAACTGTGACGATACCATTGCGTCATAATTTTAAAGTTGGTTGGCATATAGAGGACTTATACGTAAATCAAATGATGTGGTTCCGCTGATCTGAGGTGAAAGAACAATTTAGATCTTCATCCCATTTAACTAGATGGTTGGTGATTTTCTGGAGATGCTATCAGCAGCTTATAAGTAGTAGAAAGTACAAGTGGTAGTATTGTGCCTTCATCAGAACAGTACTCTTCAAAAGTGGTAAGGTGTTGACAGAAATTATTCGGGGATGGCAGAGAACGTAGGAAATGATGTAATTGGCGAGCTCGAAGTCTAGCCAAAGGAACTTGATGTGTTTGTGAGAGAAGATATCTATGGCCAACTATCCGATATAACAAAAAATGAGAGGCCTGGTACCGATCAGAATCAAATAGAGCACAGAAAACTTTATCTTGAACTCCCGGTGTGAAACATGGATTTTCCAATAGAGGGAATAATGGTGAGTTTGAAGAGGAAAGGGAGGTTTGAGTAAATAATTGTGAACAAATTTGTGTCGTGGGGCCTATGAGAGGGTGATTTTTCAAAGAACTCGGTAAGGTTTTGTAACACCAAGGGGCCCTACGAAGAGGTATTTCACTTTGGGCTTTTTCTAAATGAGACGACAGCTTGGTGTCGTTGTGACGACACCAGTCAACGAGCCTGCTTAGGTGAGTTGCTTGGTAGTACTTACGTATGTCCGGAACTGCCAACCCCCCATGTTGTTTGGGGAGCGAAAGTTGTCATCTTTGCAGGCTAGGCCATTTATGGGCCCATATGAAATCCAGAAATAATGAGTGGGCCTGCTTAAAGTAGCGAAGTGGGATGAATATCGGTAGGGCCTGAAATAGATACAGAAATTTGGGAAGGATACTCATTTTAATTATATTACTTTGGCCAAACCAAGAGTAGAGGCTGGTATGCCATTTGTCTAGTAAAAGACAGATTTTCTTGTGGAGTGAAATTAAATTAAAAAATTTGTGAGAATTTGGGGGGGTTCATTGTGTCTAAGTATTTTAGAACAGAGTCTGTCCAATTGAGTTTAAAGCTTAGTTGCAGATATCGGAGAAGGGGTTGCAGTATACTTGTTCCCATTGCTTCGGATTTGGTGAAGTTAATCTTTAGACTGGACAATGCTCCATATCTCGAATTCGCTAAGAAGGTTTGGGGTGAGATGGAGGGGTTTGTAGGGAAAAATAACATATCGTCGGCATAAGCTGACACTTTCTGTTGAGCCCCCCAATGTCAATGCCTGTGATGTCTGGGTGTAGGCGTATTTTATATAGAAAGGGTTCCAGCGATAAGGCAAAGATGGGGGGTGATAGGAGGCATCCCTGCCTCGCTCCGTTAGTGATTGAGAAATGTTCCGAGAGAATACCATTGGCTTTGACCTGCTTGGTAGGGATAGAGTAAATCCTAGAAATTCAATTGAGCATGGTGTTTGCAAACATACGTATTGTAAGACTGGGAACATAAAATGCCAATTCATTCAGTCTAATGCTTTTTCTGCATCGGTACCTAGAAATATGCATGGGGTATAAGTTGCATTGGCCACATGTAATAGATTGAGGACTTTGACCGAATTATCCCAGGCTTCATGAGACAAAACCCACCTGGTCTAAGTGGATTAACTTTGGTAAACGTTGTTGGATTCTAGATGCTAATATTTTGGTGAACAGCATATTGGCCTAAATTTATGAAGAAATTTGTTTATTTTACATTTTTTTATTGGATTTGTTTTATAGCAGAAAGTAAGAAATATTGTTTTTGTTTTTTTCAAAATTGTCGCTCTTTTTTTGTTTATAGCACAAAAAAATAAAAACCGCAGAGGTGCTCAAATACCATCAAAAGAAAGCTCTATTTTGTGGGGGAAAATGACAAAAATGTTATTTATGTACAGTGTCACACAAGCGTGCAATTGTCAGTTAAAGTAACGCAGTGCCGTATCACAAAAAAATGGTCTGGTCAGGAAAGGGGTAAACCTTCCGGAGCTCAAGTAGTCAAAGAGTAACTCCACTTTTGTTCGGAAAAAAACATTCCCCTCTAGGTGATCTATGTATATTGCAGGGATTTGAACAAACTTTGTTGCAGATTCCTAACTTTGTTATTCTGAAGAAATCCCTGTGTGTTTGTGTCCATGTGGAAAGTGAATCTAATAGGAGTGGTTGCATAATTATCAATCAGCTGCTGCACATGCAGGGTTCTAATGAGGAAAGAGGCAAGGTCTGCATCCCTTTAGACGTGATTTCCTATTGGGAGTATATCACCAAAAATTACATTTTTGTTGCAGGGGATGCCCAAAATCTGACTTGTATCTTGTAGTGTAGACTTCTGGGAAAATCAGTGAGCCAATCACACAAGCAGGAAATTATATTTCTGGGGGGGGGGGTTCTGTACACATTTTGTGTACAAAACACCTCCAGGTTGCCATATTTTATTGCACTTTACAGAAAATTACAGAGCTGCAGATTAATAAGGAAGTTCATTTTTAATAACATTCAATTACAATATGACTTGATTCGCAATTGTATATGCTATATTATTTTTTTTTATTTGCTATTTTTTTCTCATGAAAGGGGAGTTAACCTTTAACTCAACAAGCTAAAGTTAGAAGCTGATTGGCTACCAACCACAGCTGCACCAGATTTTGCACTCTCCAGTTTTAGTAAATCAGCCTCATAATTAGGGCTGTCTTAATAGCATCATGGCCCCCTGGGCAAAGTAATGCACTGGGGCCCATACCAGCCTGGCCCAATTTACACACCTACTCTCAGAAATTAAAGTATAAATAGCTTCAATAAAATCTAATTTAAACAATAAGAAATCATGCCATAAATCAAAGACTACTCAGCACAAAGGGCACAGTACAGAGGGGGAGGCAGAAGGGGGGATCCGGAGAGCACAATACTGGGATCAGGATGGCCCAGTACAGGTTCCGGTACGCTGCCTGGGACATGGCCATCCCGGGACAGCTTAGTAAAAACCGTGACTGTCCCAGCAAATGCCGGACAGTTGGCAAATATGATGTAATGCAAGATTATCATGGGGCCCCCCATGCACTTGGGGCCCCTGGGCAGTGCCCAGGGGTGCCCCTGCATTAAGATGGCCCTGCTTATAATCAGAAATGAATTATCTGGAGGATGGCCAGCCTCTAAGGAGGGCATTTATGCTGCTTCTGCCTCTCACTGCCAAGAATCAGGTCCTGTTCATGCCGTGGGACTAGAGAAGTTGGTATTAATGCTATGTGGAGATATCTGATCTCGTACATTTTCTTTTCCTACATGTAGAATTTTGTTCCCACATGATCCCTAGCTTTACTTCAGATACAGAAGCACAGCTTTTCCAAAGCAGAATCTAAGGTGTATTTTATGGAGAAAAAAGCATTGATGACATCAATGAAAAATGTTTATGGCAGTCAGGAGCTTCATGCAAATTGCAATTCAGTCTCCTCTCCGTGGGACTTTTACTGGCATACTTTTTCAGAAGATAAATGTACTGCTTTCATATTTTGCTGAATTATTCACTGATCTGTATGCACCCCTGTGGAATACTAACAAGAGACGATGGAAAACACAGAATAAACACATTAACAGTGGCAGATGTTTGAAATAAACAAAAGTTTTGCGATACTACAATAGTCTACTGTAAGATTATGTTAAAGTTGAACTCCAGGAAAACAGCTAAATACACAGATGAAATACATACTGTATATGGAAGCTGTTTTACCTGCTAAAAGATTTGTATTTCTGTCCATCCAGTTCCGAGATTTACACAGCTCTGCCACTTTGGCAGGAGTAGGAGACCTAATTCCTCTCTGCTGCAGCTAAGAAACACATAGGCTGGGTTCACACTATTGTGAAATGGATGCGGCTTTCCACTGCATCCAGGGCTGGTGCAAGGATTTTTGACACCCTAGACCAGAGATATGCAATTGGCGGACCTCCAGCTGTTGTAGAACTACAAGCCCCATGAGGCATAGCAAGACTCTGACAGCCACAAGCATGACCCCCAGACGCAGAGGCATGATGGGACTTGTAGTTTTGCAGCATCTGGAGGTCCGCTAATTGCTTATCCCTGCCCTAGATGAAACCTCATTTTGCCGCCCCATTGGCTCCACCCCTGATTCCACCCCCTTTGCCCTGCCCATGTGACAGGAGGCGGTGCTATACAGGAAGCATTGGCTCTGCTTCCTCTAGCGCTGGCTCCAGTGCTGCGCTATGACTCTAATTACACTACCGACCGGACGAAGCAACTGCATGAGACTGAGTTGGTTACATGCTGCAATCTGCAGAGCATGCAGAAGCGGGGGTAAACCAGGGGCCGGGCGCCCCTAGGCAGCAGTGCACCCTAGGTGACTGCCTAGTTTGCCTAGTGGTAGCACCGGCCCTGACCGCATCCAATTCGCATGTCAGGAGCCTGTGACCGGCTCTCTATGGAGCGGTTCACACATCTCCAGAGTGGCTCCGATGTGAATTGCACAGGGTTCCTGTGCGTCTTTTGGTCCATTTCAGGTCCCAATTCAGCCAGAAATTCAGGTTGAAATCAGACCAGTAACCCCTGCTGAGAGCTGCTCCGTGCTGCGGTGTGAACCCAGCCTTAGGCCTCATGCACATGGGCAAATTAATTTCTGTTCCACATATATTGGATTTTTTTTGTGCCAGAACTTGGCAGAAAAAATGTCTCTGATGTTGCATATGTACACCGATCAGCCATAGCATTATGACCACTGACAGGTAAAGGGAATATCTAGTTACAATGGCATCTGAAAATTGGTGGGATATATTAGGCAGCAAGTGAACATGTTGTCCATGAAGTTGATTTGGTGAAAGCATAAAAAAATGGGTATTGCGGTTTGTTGTGTATGGGGCTGTGAAGCCCATGGTGACCCAGCCAAAAGCTTCTACAATGGTCACCTGAATATCAGAACTGGACTACAGAGCAATGGCAGAAGGTGGCCTGGTCTGATGAATCACATTTTATTTTACATCATGTGGATGGCCAGGTGCGTGTGTGTCACTTACCTGGGGAAGAGATGGCACCTGGATGCGCTATAAGAAAGTTGGCAGAGGCAGTGTGATGCTTTGGGCAATATTCTGCTGGGAAACCTTGGGTCCTGCCATTCATGTGGATGTTACTTTGGTGGCCATGCCTCAATGGGTCAGGGCTGTTTTAGCAAAAGGGGGCCATACTCAATATTAGGTGGGTGGTCATAATGTTATGGCTGATCGGTGTATGCGCGTTTATGAATGTATGGCGTTGAGCATAAATGCATTTTTTGGGCAGAATATTCCTTTATGATGGCCATTGGAACAAATTTATACTCATATGTGCACGGATATGCATGTTTATCTACTTCACCTCTGGAAGTTTTACCCTTCTTCCTGACCAGGCCATTTTTTTTGTGATACAGCATTGCGTTACTTTGACTGACAATTGCGAGGTCGTGCGACGTTGCACCCAAACAAAATTGACATCGTTTTTTTCCCACAAATAGAGCTTTCTTTTGGTGGTATTTGATCACCTCTGCGGTTTTTATTTTTTGTGCTATAAACAAAAAAAGAGTGACAATTTTGATAAAAACACATTTTTTTACGTTTTGCTATAATACATATCCAAAAATAAAATACAAAAATACTAATTTATTCATCAGTTTAGGCCAAAATGTATTCTTCTACATATTTTTGGTAAATACAATCGCAATCAGCGTTTATTGATTGGGTTGAGCAAAAGTTATCGTGTCTACAAACCATGAGAATTGATTTATGGCGTCTTTATTATTTGTTATTTTTTTTTACTGGTAATGGCAGCGATCTGCGATTTTTATCGGGACTGCGATATTGCGGCGGATATATTGGACACTTTTAGCACTTTTTTGGGACCACTGACATTTATACAGCGATCAGATCTAAAAATAGCCACTGATTACTGTGTAAATGTCACTGGCAGTGAAAGAGTTAAAGCGGAGTTCCACTCAAGAATGGAACTTCCGCTTTAAAAGAAGGTGACCCCCTGACATGCCACAATTGGCATGCAATTTTTTTTGGGGGGGGGGGGGACTAGGGACCCTGTTTTCACAGGGTCCCAGATTAATTTCCTATCCTAGAGCCAGAAGGAAGTTCACCTTTCCCCTGTCCCTCTCGACGATCTTCTGGGACATGTCACAGGTCCCAGAAGATACGCCGGCCATTCACAAGGTGCAGCGCAACTCGCGCATGCGCAGTGCGCGCCCGGCTTTGATGCCAAAGCTGGGTGCCCACAATTGTGATGCCGGCGCTGCCAAGGTTAACGGGAGAAGAGCGAGCCCTCGGGCGACCGCATCTCTGGAGCCTGGGACAGGTGAGTGTCCAATTGTTAAAAGTCAGCAGATACACTTTTTGTAGCTGCTGACTATTAAAGCGGTAGTAAACTCCTTCCATCAACTTTCTTTTATATTAATCATTCTAAGGAAATGTACTGTGTGCTCTGTGTGCCCAGCTTCCTGCTTGCTTGCAGTGTAATCACTCATTTTGTTTGCAATGACGTCACGGCACATGCGTTGTTCGACCTATTTTTCCGGCAAGCTCTTCGTGCCGGAAAAATGTTGTTTACATGCCAGGGCTACGTCATTTCCTTAGCTCGGCATCAGCCCCGGCATCCCGCTATACTACTTTCCCCTTCTCATGTAAGACAGCAGCAGGATCTTTGTTACATCGGCTCCTATTCGCTAAAGAAAGTTGCATGGTAAAAATGGAAGGAAAACGAGGCTTGGCTTTGGGAACTTCTGCACATGCGCGGGATTATGGACATGGAGCCCGAGTGAGGGTGGAAATGCAACACTATTCAGACGCGGAAGACAGGAGTTAGAATGGCGGTGGCTGCAAACAAGCAGGAGCTTGTCAAAAAACGTTTTTAATTACAAGTAAGAACGTTCTTTTTAGCTTTTATATGCGGCGCATAGATGCAAAAGAGCAATAAGTAATTATTCATTTAGAATTTGGGGTGCAATGGTGTGAGTTTACTACCGCTTTAACTGGGTGGAACTCCGCTTTAACCTGCAGGAGGCGATCAAGGGGTTAACTGTGTTCAAACTGTGTTGGGGTTGGGCTGGCAGAGGCATGACAGATCTAACTGATCCCGATCACAGGGATCAGAAGATCACTGTCATGCCTCTTGACAAAACAGGGTACTGCCGTGTTTACATTCTTTCTCTGTAGTAGGTGATCGCGGGCAACCGGCGGACATCGCGGGTTGCTGGTGGACATCGAGTCTGCCCGACCCGCGGCTACACTCACATAGCATGCAGCGGGTACGAGAGCATGCAAGTGGTGGCGCCCGCCCGCAACTGCAGCTGTGTGAATCGCTGTTTATAGACGGCAATCTGTGCAGCGGAGCCACATTGCCGCCGTTTATCTACGCGAGGCGGTCGGCAAGTGGATAAAACACATCCGATAAAAAATTGTATCAGTTTAAGTTAAACTTTATCAGTTTAGGCCAATATGTATTCTGCTACATATTTTTGGTAAAAAAAATCACAATAAGCGTATATTGATTGGTTTGCGCAAAAGTTATAGCGTCTACAAACTATGAGATATATTTATGGAATTCCCGCTGATTTGGCATGCGATTTGACATGTCAAATCGCATGCCAAATTGAATCAATGTGAACCTAGGCTGAAAGACTGAGAACTCAGATGCGTGGGGAGGACTCTGATGTAAGGGGGGAACACTGTGGCTTCTGCTGTACTCGGGAACTCGGATGTAAGGGGTGCACTGAGAACCCTGATTTCCCTTAGTGTATTCACTCAGAGGCAGGAGAAGATTCAGTCACAGACATTGTGGATGCATGGGCGCCTCCCCCCTTACACCGCTGCCGCCCTCCCTATCCATGCGCCCGGACCCTTTCAGGATGCCAGAGGCTCTAATAGGCTTCAAAATAGGGTGGGCCCAGGGTGCAGAGCATTGCGTCCGGAGCCCACCCAGTTGTGTTGCAACAGCGAATGAATATTCTCTGTTGCAACACTAATCCTCCTCCCGGCCAATTGGGAAGCGGGTCTGATACCCGTCACCTGATTGGCTGAAAGGACAGGCGATCCTATTGGACACCTAGGAGGAGGGGAGGAGACGCATGGTGGAATCCGCCATGATCTCAGAAGAGAAGAGGACACAGGAGATGCTGCCAGATGCCCGCCGCAACCATGATTCCCTGCCTGCTGGGTGCCCGCTGATCCCCAATGTGTCCTCCGATCCCCGCTGCTGTGTGGCTACCAATCCCCGATGTGCCCGCTGGTCCCCGCCGCCAATGGGATAAGTGCCGGCGGACCGGCAGACAGCGGGGGGGGGTGGGTTGGGGTGTTTAGAAGTGCTGCGGAGGGGGGGTGGTTGTTTGCTGCCTCACCAAACAAAAACACACCAGCCGCCACTGCAGACAGGGATGGATGATGAGCTCACTCACCCCTTGACAGTCAGCACCTCTCATCCAGAATTATCTGAGGCTGCTGGACTTCAAATTTTAGGCCCCAACTTTTTTTTTCTGAGGCACAGCGCCAGGGATTGGAGTGTGGGCAGACACAGAGGGGTGGGGAGGGAGAAAGAGGAGCAGATCGAGCCCTCCCTCCTCTTTCGTCTGTGTGTGTGTGTGGGGGGGATTGTTAATGCTGGCTTTGGACAGTGCGAAAGAGAGTGTAACAGACACTCTTGGCTTAGACAACTGCAGCCAGCAACCCTGCTGGGAAGCCATAGTCCATTCTGAATAATGTGTCCGGTTTTCAGGCAGTCTTATTCCAAACCCAAACTGTCCGGGTGAATCCCAGACAGGGGGCAACCCCCGTCTGACCACTAATATTGCCCAGGGCCCGCCCACTGGCCATCCCACCACATCCTCCCACTGGCCAGGGGTGTACACATGTTGCAGTCGCAGCAGGAATTATACACCCTGTCACACTTACCAGGTGTAGCCTGCCAAGCATGACCCATTCAAGTGAATGGAGCTGCTCTGTCAAAGGGCACGGGCGACGCAATGACACGTTGCGTTTAAAAACTCTACCAGGTAAACCAAGCCTCGCTTTCACTCGCTCATTGGAAGCCTCTCAATGGGCCGTGAACCACCTCAATCAAGACTCGCTCTCATCACCCAGTCATCATAGCAGATGGAGAAACAAAAGCCAAGCCTCCATTTGAAATCAGAAATAAACCGGAAGAGAGATGGGCTATATTTACAATATGAGCTTCTAATCGAATGGCATTATATTACCCTTGGTTTATAATAAATAGTTTTTTTTTTTTTATTAAATAATGATATAATAGAACCAAGTTTAATAGTATATAGTGACTGGAGCGATTGAAGCGGTTCTAGGTCCACATAAATATACATATACAAAAATCAATATTTCTAACACGGTTAAAAGAAAACGATATCTTCACATGGGAAACCTCAAAATCACACTAGAACCTAGTTCCCCATATAGAATCTATTAAGTGAACTTTAATTCCACATATATAGATTAGACATATGAACATATAATTAAATTTTTTTCTTTTTTTTAAAAGCCCACAAGATATGGATTCAAATCGACAAGATTAAAAGAAAAACACAATATAATCGTATCAGGAATTATTAATAAATGCATTGATCTCTATGTCAACGTTCAGACCACAAGGTCTGAGACTGTTGACACTATAGATCCATAGCATTTCTAGTTTGGAGATCTCTCTTACTCTAGATCCCCCCCTCCAATGTAGCTTTAATTTGTCTATAGCCAGAAATTGGGTTCCCATAGGGTTCCTATTATGTTTTTCACGGTAATGTCGTGACGATGGGTGCTCCCTAAAGCCCCTTCTGATGTTGCCCAGATGTTCACTCAGGCGTACGGACAGAGGCCTTATAGTCCTGCCTACATAGTGTAGCCCGCAGGGACATGTTATAAGGTAAACTAAGGTAAGGTACTAAGGTATTGTGTTTTTTCTTTTAATCTTGTCGATTTGAATCCATATCTTGTGGGCTTTTAAAAAAAAAAAAAAATGTAATTATATGTTCATATGTCTAATCTATATATGTGGAATTAAAGTTCACTTAATAGATTCTATATGGGGAACTAGGTTCTAGTGTGATTTTGAGATTTCCCATGTGAAGATATCGTTTTCTTTTAACCGTGTTAGAAATATTGATTTTTGTATATGTATATTTATGTGGACCTAGAACCGCTTCAATCGCTCCAGTCACTATATACTATTAAACTTGGTTCTATTATATCATTATTTAATTAAAAAAAAAAAAAAAACTATTTATTATAAACCAAGGGTAATATAATGCCATTCGATTAGAAGCTCATATTGTAAATATAGCCCGTCTCTCTTCCGGTTTATTTCTGATTTCTAATGGAGGCTTGGCTTTTGTTTCTCCATCTGCTATGATGACTGGGTGATGAGAGCGAGTCTTGGTTGAGGTGGTTCACGGCCCATTGAGAGGCTTCCAATGAGACAGTGAAAGCGAGGCTTGGTTTACCTGGTAGAGTTTTTAAACGCGACGTGTCATTGCGTCGCCCGTGCCCTTTGACAACGTCATCTGTGACAAAACATGTCGGGCGGTCTGACGCAGTGACACCGTCGCCCCACGTGACCCGGAAGCACGGGCGCAACGCGGACTAGCCAGCTCTGTTTGATTTTCTATGCGCATTGTTTTACTTGGATTCTGTAAGTAGCCATTTGGCTTTTATCCATTATATCTTAATTAAAAACTGTATTACACTATCTGGGGTCCTCTTCCTTTCCTATGTGGTACCGAATTAACAACCCGGGGAATTTGGAGACAATACCTGGTATAGGCTGGAGGCCAGTATATTACGCCCGCACAGTACGCCTGACTGATAGCCGGAGAGGAATTGGATCCTTAAAGCTCGCAGAGGCTATTCTGCATGTGCTGTCTGTTTGCCTAGAGATAGGCAAACAAAGGTGTTCTGGTAAGAGTACCTGATTAATAAGATTGGTGGCACTTCATCTATCTACTCTTCTTTTCACCTGGTGGAGGAAGTTTCGTTTAACATCAATTTTTGACAAGTTTATATGGACAGTGTATTTGGACTTTGATCCAACAAACTTATGCCAATACATTTGTATTCAATTTTATGTATACTCCCAGAGATTTTATTATCTTGAATTTCTTTCTTGCGCAATTCTTTATATTATATTGTGTATTTCTAGGTGGTACTAATTGAATTGCAGCATTTATAATTTTTATATTAGCGCGGTATTTTTACATATTTTATCTAGCACATCCTATATTTACCTGCTGCTTTTGTATGTATAGTTTGACCCCCCAGGATGGATATATTTTCGTATAGATCCTCCAGGGTGGTTAATACAGATGGAGTTTTTGATAATACTGTTTCCTCTAACAATGACCTAAGTGGTATTTTCATGAGGTTAAAAAATGTAATGATCTCTGAGATTCATACCCTTTGGGACATTGCATTTTTGGAACAATATGTCAGTGAGACCATGGTCCCTAGAAGTTTAGGGTGGGATATTAGCCCACAAAAGGGAGACACAGAACTAGAAGAATGGTTCGTGTAATACAATAGTGTGGGGGTAAAATCTTTGGGGTTTTTGATCTCACGCAAAAAAAGTAAATTACTTAGATTGGACACTGAGATTAAACGATTAAAAGATGAACTTGCCCCGTTTCTAGAAATGGAAGAATATAAGGAGAGATCTACGTCTCTAAAGAAAATCCTAGAGAAAGAGGAAATCGAGCAAAAAAGTAAGAAAAAGAAAAAATATATCAGGGATTTGAACGATTATAAAACTGCTACTGTCTTTGCATGGCAGAGTAAGATCGAAACGAAAGAAGACGAAACCATTATAGATGTTGTGGGGTCTAACACACATAATAAACAACAAGGTGAACAGTCTGGTATTAAGACTACTTTAAGGAGACTATCAGTGAGATCTCCTAATAAGGAACAAAGACCTGTAACCCCACGTAGACAATGGAAGGGTCCAGTCAAAAAGAATCCCGTAGATTTAAGACCACATAATGGTGCACCAGGCCAGAGATCATATGGGAGACCACAAAGGGGAAGATCAGATCAATGGCATAATTCAACTTATCATTATAATGAACAATATAATCCCCCCCCTAGACCATATCGGCCTAATCATTATCATCAAGGATTGCACCAACCGAATTATAATGTCCCCACACAAAATAGATTTAATGTCTTGTATGACCACGATCGGCGCTATGATGTTCAGGGAGATGAATATTATGGTACCAATAGTTATCATACTCCTATCAGAGAAAGAAATGGAAATAGATATCATTATACACCCAATCAGGGGACACCTAATTGGGGAAGGAAGAATCAGAATAGACCACACAGGTGAGGAATATGGATAGAGAAACCCTATTGGGAGAAAGGGAAAGACTTACAGCTGTCCATCTCCCAAACACTGGAGAGAAAGAACCCCCCTACCCACTCGCGATCCCTGACCCTGAATGCCAGCATTTCAAAATTCCGGGCCTTTGAAATGCTGTCATTCCGTGTGGTGGACACGGACAGTTTTAAAAACCTGATGGCGGTGGCTGTCCCACAGTATGTGGTTCCCAGCCACCACTACTTTTCCAGGCGAGCCAATCCTTCCCTGCACAAACAAGTCGGGGACAAGATCAAGTGTGCACTGAGCAATGCCATCTGTGGCAAGGTCCACATAACCACTGATACGTGGACCAGTAAGCATGGACAGGGATGCTATATCTCGCTAACTGCACACTGAGCAAATGTAGTGGCGGGTGGGCCTGAGGCGGATAGCAGTTTGGCGCATGTCCTTCCGCCACCGAGGATTGCAGGGCATTTCTCTTTGCCTCCTGTTGCCTCCTCCTCCTACTCCGCTTCCTCCTCCTCTACCACCTCCTCATCCGGTCAGCGTAACACCTTCACTACCAACTTCAGCACATCCAGGGGGAAACGACAGCAGGCTGTTTTAAAACTGATATGTTTGGGGATAAACCCCACACTGCGCAGGAGCTGTGGACGGGCATTGAACAACAGACCGATGAGTGGTTGTTTCCACTGAGACTCAAGCCCGGCCTGGTGGTGTGCGATAATGGGCGAAATCTCGTAGCAGCTCTGGGCCTAGCCGGTTTGACGCACATCCCTTGCCTGGCGCATGTGCTGAATTTGGTGGTGCAGAAATTTCTAAAAAAGGACCCGGATATGTCAGAGCTGCTGCAGAAAGTGTGGGCCGTCTGTGTGCGCTTTCGGCGTTCTCACCCTGCTGCTGCTCGCCTGTCTGCGCTGCAGCGGAACTTCGGCCTTCCCGCTCACCGCCTCCTATGCGACTTGCCCACAAGGTGGAACTCCACCTTGCACATGCTGGAGAGACTGTGCGAGCAGCAGCAGGCAATAGTGGAGTTTCAGCTGCAGCACGCATGGGTCAGTCGCTCTGCGGAACAGCACCACTTCACCACCAACGAGTGGGCCTCCATGCGAGACCTGTGTACCATATTGCGGTGTTTTGAGTACTCCACCAACATGGCCAGTGCCGATGACACTGTTCTCAGAGTTACTATCCCACTTCTATGTCTCCTTGAAAAAACACTTCGGGCGATGATGGAAGAGGATGTGGCACAGGAGGAAGAGGAGGAGGAAGAGGAGTAATTTCCACGGTTAACAGGCCAGTCATTCACAAGTGGCTCGGAGGGTGGCTTCCTGCACCAGCATAGGCCAGGTAAAAAATTTTCAAGCCAGGGCACAGTTCTGGAGGATGATGAGGAGGATAATGATGATGATGATGAGGAGGAGCCGTGTGCACAACAGGGTGGCACCCAACACAGCTCGTGGGCATCACTGGAGCGTGGCTGGGGGGATACGGAGGACACAGATGATACACCTCCTACAGAGGACAGCTTGTCTTTGCCTCTGGGCAGCCTGGCACACATGAGCGACTACATGCTGCAGTGCCTGCACAACGACAGCCGGGTTGCCCACATTGTAACTTGTGCTTATTACTGGGTGGCCACCCTGCTGGATCCCCATTACAAGGACAACGTGCCGTCCTTAATTCCCTCACTGGAGCATGAGAGGAAGATGCGCGACTACCAGCGCGCGCTGGTAGACGCGCTGCTGAGGGCATTCCCAAATGACACCGGGGGCTCAGTGGAAGCACAAGACAAAGGCAGAGGAGGAGGAAGAGGTCGCCAATGCAGCTGTGGCACCACCAGCACCTCAGAAGGCAGGGTTAGCATGGCCAAAATGTGGAAAAGCTTTGTCAGCAGCACGCCACAACAAACAGCACCACCAGCTGATAGGCAACGTCTTAGCAAGAGGCAGCATTTCAGCAACATGGTGGAACAGTATGTGTGCAGAGGCCTACACATACTGACTGATGGGTCTGCCCAATTCAACTTCTGAGTCTCCAAATTGGGCACATGGCCTGAGCTTGCCATTTATGCCTTGGAGGTGCTGGCCGGCCCTGCAGCCAGTGTATTGTCTGAACGTGTGTTTAGCATGGCAGGGGGCATTATCACAGACAAGCGCAGCCGCCTGTCCACAGCCAACGTGGACAAGCTAACGATTATTAAAATTAACCAGGCATGGATCCCACAAGACTTGTCTGTACCTTGTGCAGAATAGACATTTATACTGGCCTCACACAGCCATTGGTATACTTAAGTGAACTTATTTTTTTTTTTTTTTTTTTAATATATCTCAATATTTTGGGGACTACCCCAATTAGAAAAAAAAACAAAACAAACAAAAAACAGTGTTGGCTACCTCCTCCTCCTCCACCGCCACTTCCACCTACACCGCCACGGTCACCACCTCCTCAACCTCCTACTCCACATCTACCTCCTCCTCCATTTTTTTTTATGTGATTTTAAGTTATTTCCCTATCCACATTTTTTGCAGGACACTTGTCCTACTCTTACCCCCATTTTGCTTCCTTTTTCAGCCCTCTAGCCCTTTTCAGGACTTTTTTAGAGCCATTTTAGTGCCCAAAAGTTCGGGTCACCATTGACTTCAATGGGGTTCGGGGTCAAGTTTGGGGCCGAACTCGAACTTTTTGGCGAAGTTTGGCCGAACCCGAACATCCAGGTGTCCGCTCAACTCTAGTTAACAGGTTTTATTAAATCGGAAAGGCTCTTGCTCTCAGTCTCTGACTGACGAAGTTCCTCCCTGGTGCTCCAATCCAGGTTGCAGCGTTTCTCCTCCCAGGTACATCTTTTTGACTAGGCAGTGCAAGCTTTCAGGCTCCAAACTCAAGACTCCATTCTTCAGGCATATGTGTCCTCCTTGGGCAGACATTCTAAACCTTTTTCAACACAGAGGAACCCTTGAAATATCTTTCTGGTCTCAGGAAACCCCTGCTAAAAATGGCCATATCTACAACTCATGATACATTAGCGTGATGGTCAGTGGGAAGAATGCTCCTTACTGTCAGGACCTGTGTCCTTGCTTGGGTCACCTGCTGGTGGCAGTGTTTGGAAAACTAAATGGTGTAGTTCTGATGGCCACCAGCGGGAGTCTCCCAGGAGATTGAGCTTACAGGACATTAAGCTGCACCTGATGGGTCTGCTGGGTCCATATAAGCCCGCCTTGCTCCCTGTCCCAGTGCTTCGGTATTTTCCCTGCAAGCTGTGTCCATGCCTGAACCTGACCTGCTCTGGTCCCTGATCTGCGATCCAGACCCAGAGACTTGATTCCTGAACCTGCTCCCTTGCTCTCCTTCTGCTCCCAGTACCTGACTCCCTGTTCCCCTTATCTGGTATCCCTGGTTGCTTATTGTATATGTGTGTGTTTTCTTCACTTGTATTTAGTTAGTCAGATAGGTGTTTATTTTAGGGTTTGGTGTGTTTTCATCTTTTACTTGCTCATTTATGTTTGCTGGTGTTTGGTGTTGGAAGTGTTATTTGTCTAATAAATATATTGATATTTTCACCTTACACCTGGTCCTGATTCCTTTAAGTGCAGCCAACTGATCTGACCATCCCTGCTGGATACCTGCATATGGTATCCCTGACACTTACACTCGTGGTCAAGACGTAGGGTCTATTCAAGGGTGACTGTAGTAACTAGAAAAATCGATAGACATTCCCCTATTAAGAAGGGTTACTGGTGCTCACATTCACAGTCCCTATGGTATACGTCCA
>BLSH010314220.1:438390-499692 GCA_018402905.1 Glandirana rugosa | reverse complement strand
GTGGCACGAGTTATACACTCCTGATTTCAACTAGCTTGGAGACCTTCAGGCCCAAGCCGTCCAAGCCGGCTTGAAGCCCTGTTTCAGGCCCAAGTCCAGGCCTGAACTGGGCTTGAAACTGGGCCTGGGGCTTGGGGTAACTTTAGTTACCCCTGGGTTTGATAATCCGTGTATTTACCGACATTGTTACAGGACCTCCAGACGTTTTCCTTCCTTTTACCCCCATTCTCAACCTGTTCACGGGATGTTTCTTTACCCCTATCTCTTTATTGAATTGGTGAACTGTTGACCCGTGAATTTGGGGAGTGTTGCATGACTGAGTAATTGTCATTCAAAGTGTGAGAGCACTGAAAGCTGAAAATTGGTCTGGTTGTTAAGGGGGTTTAAGTGCCCAGTTGTCAAGTGGTTAAGTTATTTCTCTATCCCCATTTCTTTGTAGGGCACTTGTCCAACTCTTACCCCCATTTTCCTTCCTTTTGCAGACCTCCAGGACATTGTTACAGCCATTTATGTGCCTAATAGTTTGGGTCCCCATTGATTTCAATGGGGTTCGGGGTCCGGGTCAAAGTTCGGGTCAAGTCCGGACCTGAACCCGGACTTTGTCCCGAAGTTCGGCCGAACCTGCCGAACCCGGACTTCCAGAGGTTCGATCAACTTTAGTCCTCACATATTGAGCACGGTGAACTTGGATTCACGGACGGCACTATTTTAATAGACTGTCTTCTTATATATACTGGGGACTATCATGTTTTATGCACAATACAGACATTTAATTTCTCTGTTATAAGGCGTATCACTTATGTGGGACATTTTATTTTATTTTATTATGACTTTATTGTATTTTGTGTAATTTTCTGGGCGCTGCTAAAGTGTTTTTTGTTTTTTGTTATGCATTACTTTTTTTAGAGTTTTTAAGCAACTGCCTATTAAGTTTTTGTTGTATTCAAATGTACCATATTTTCCCATGTATAAGACGCCCCCCACTTTTCCAACCCAGAATTAAGAAATCAAAAATTTTCTCAACTGTCTGATAATACACTCAGTGGGAGGAGGTCCAAACTGTCTCTCTGCAGCTTTATTTCCATGCTCTTTTGCATAGCTGACTACATTCATTTTGAATTTTGCAGAGTAAGACAATCGCTTACCAGTATTTTTTTTATTTTCTGATATCTTGGGGTTAGAATGCTCCAGTCCCTGTTGCAATTGCGCACTCTCCACCTCACACGGGATCGCATCTGCGCACTCTCAACCTCCACCTCCAGCTGACGTCAGTAACATGTGGCTTGTGATTGGAGGAAGCTTGTTTGAAAAGCTATGAGCAGTGTGGCATAGGGGTGTTTAGCTCTCGTGGTATATGCGTTTGTAGTGAGTTCACACCAGCCAGGATCTCTTTTTGAGAGCATAGTAGCCCATGTTTATTTAAAAGAAAGTTCAAAATAATAATCAAAGGGATTTCCCTCATAGGGGGTTGTCACCACCATTGTATATTTCAGCTTCCTGCTGCTGGCATAAATCATAGACTCAGCCTTCCGGCTCATAAGTGATCAGTAGCCCTCCTGGCTATAACGATCAGTAGCCCTCCTGGCTCATAAGAGATCAGTAGCCCTCCTGGCGTGTAAGCGATCCACTGCAGCATGATTGCAGGTCACACCTGCCTCCTCGCAAATGTGGAACCCAAGACTGCCTACTGCAGCCTTTGACCCCTGTAAACCCCATGTATCCCTCTCTGGAGCCGTTTCACCCTGGACCTCTCCTGACCTACCCCAGACCTCTTGTCTCCCGGGTGGAGCTGTCTCCCAGTGTGTGAGCCCAGAACCCTGGTCCTGACTTCTCTTATCAGGCCGACTCAGACCTGCACAATCAGTCTCCTGGTAGGTCACAAAACCCGGACCCAGGACTTTCATCCCACCCGGATCGCTACGAAATTCCTGGGCTTCAATATCCCGAAACAGACTGAAAAGCCAGTTTCCTCCCAACTATGCAAAGCCTCTGGAGCCCCTCAACCTGCCAGGTTGAGAATCCTGGGCCATCTCTTCCATCTTGACCCTAGCAGGGCCACGCTCTGCCACAGCAGCTACGCACTCTCCTCGGCAGACTGACCATGTATAAGACGCCCCTTGATATTCAGTATAACGATTTTAGGAAAAAGTAGCATCTTATACATGGAAAAATACGGTAATTTGTTTGGATCATTTTTTTTGCAAATATAAATTTTATTGAACTTCCACAGTGCATACAAGGCCACACCAACCCCATTAGTACAGGCTGAACCAAAGATAAAATATTCTTGGCAGATACAGTCAACTGGATTCCTCATATACAGAAAGTACATCAGTGTATTTCTTGAGCAAAGACTAAACACTGTTAATTTCTTATCATGTCACATGTTCTCTAGGCCATGGTAAAGCTCAATAAGAAAAGTACGTATGGCCCGTATGCACCTGTCACATTTTCCATTAACTTCAAACAAGGTAATAAAAGCATAGGAAAAGAGGAGAAAGAGAAAAGAAGAAAGGCGGGGAAATGTGAAAGCATAGAGAGAGACCCCCGGGGGGTAAAACAGATACAGAATCAGGGCATGGAGGGAGTAAAGAAGAAGGCAGGGAGGAGGAGACAGACCCCAGAAGGGGGGGGGGGGTGCAGGGCAGGGACAGGTTGGATCAGGATCGATTGGGTCGATCAGAATGTGGGAGTCTAATGGTTCATGTTATACCCAATAAGGATTTCCCTTCCTCTGAAAGAATGAATTGATTCCAAAGTTTCTATGTCTTGGCATGTTTCTCCTGTTGCTGATTTTGCAATTGTGTACCAAGTCCTCCAATTTATTAATATCCTCTATTTTACAGTACCATTCAGCTGGCGATGGGGGTGTCTGAGATTTCCAGTTTAGGGGGATACACGATTTTGCCGCATTCAAGAGATGGCGGACTATGGATTTTCAATAGGTCTTTGCAAAAACCGTGACCACGTGTAAAAGGAAAAAGGCCGGGTCATCTGGGATCTCATACTCAACTAACCGTTGGATGACTTTCTTGATGGTAGCCCAGTATAAAGCAAGTTTTGGCCATGACCAAAAAATGTGTAGTAGCGTTCCTCTGTCCCCCAGGCACCGCCAGCAGAGGTCAGATGTGGTCGGAAAATTTTTTTTGAGTCGGTCAGGAGTAAGATACCACCGCGTGAGTAACTTATAATTGGTCTCTTGAATCTTTGTACAGATGGATGATTTCAGGGAAAATGTAAGTATAAGTTTCTCGATGGAGGGCCAAGTCCCCGTGTCTAGGAACTGAGCAGCAGTGACCCGTCCAGCTTGGGTCAGCTGCCTCGCAGCCTGGGTATGTAGCCCCGGGGAGAACTGGGGGTTGCCTATGATAGGATAGAGGGGGGAGTCCGGTGTGGAAAGGGAGTTCTTAGTACATCTCTGCGAACAGACGCGGAGCGTCGTTCCCAGAAGTGAGTGATTTTTCATTTTAGGAGGGAGGTAGGCGTAACACCACAGGGCCCCTTCCAGTGGGATCTGCGCCTGCGCTTTTTCAAGGGTAACCCATAGTTTTGAGTGGTCACATCGGTGCCAATCCACCACGCGGCCCAAATGGGTAGCATGATAGTAATTCCTGATGTCAGGCATTGCTAGGCCGCCGTACGTTTCGGAGAGACAGGAGGTGCCTAGGAAGACAAGGTTTTTTATTAGTCCAGACGAATTTAAGAAAAAGGGCATGGACCTGTTTAAAATAGGAGGCTGGGATTTTGATCGGGAGGGCCTGAAACAGGTACTGGAGCTTTGGTAGTATGCCCATTTTAAGTAGATTACATTGCCCGAACCATGAATGCAACCCTTTGTTCCATGAGTCCATTAAGAGGCGGATTTTGGTAAGCATGGGTAGGAAGTTGAGGGCAAAGGTTTGGTTCAAGTTGGCGGGGATTATGGTACCCAAGTAGTGCAATGTCGATTTTGCCCATTTGAAGTGGAAAGTTGACTGTAGGGAAGATTGAAGGGTGGGTGGTAATGCAACTCCCATGGCTTCCGACTTGCCAAAATTGATCTTTAAGTTCGAGAGTGCTCCATATTGTGCAAATTCCCTCATCAAATTCGGAAGTGATTTATTTGTATCATTTTTACTTTATTTGTGAGCGCTCTGGAGGGCAGTATTTTTTTGGTTCATTACATTGAATTTTCAAGTCTTGCCACAGATTCTCAATTGGATTTAGGACTGGACTTTGCCTTGGCCATTCTAACACATGAATATGCCTTGATCTAAACCATTCCATTGTAGCTCTGGCTGTATGTTTAGGGTCGTTGTCCTGCTGAAAGGTGAACCTCCATCCCAGTCTCAAGTCTTTTGCAGACTCTAACAGGTTTTCTTCTAAGATTGCCCTGTATTTGGCTCCATCCATTTTCCCATCAACTCTGACCAGCTTCCCTATCCCTGCTGAAGAAAAGCATCCCCACAACATGATGCTGCCACCACTAGATTTCACGGCGGGGGTGGTGTGTTCTTCCACATGTTTGCGGGGATCCCCCCACACGGCTTCTCACAACCTCCAAACAGGACTTCTTATGGCTTTCTTTCAACAATATGAATGTAGAGAAATGACAAATGGACTTTACCGGCACATACCATTTAGTAAAAATACAATTTATTAGTTTAGGTTAAAATTAAGAACACCATTCAGTATCTATGCAAACAATACAATAATAAAACACCATTAAAGAAAGTGGATTTCCTTGAGGGATATGGTATCATCCAGGACTATATGATTAAACAATACATAGTCCATATAGTCTCCTTTCCATTGTAGAGGTTCCACTCGGACATCTTGCAATAAAGGAAATCGCTCTACATGTTTCGCGACAACATAGTCGCTTCCTCAGGAGGATACAATTCTATATTAAGAAAAACATATACATTAGTATCATTAAAGTAACCCAATAGACCTTAAGGATGTATATACAAAGACAATACACTCACCTAGCAACTACACCCAGATAGACCGGACCAACTAGGCCCCCACCACACCATGCGATCACCCAGGGCACATTTGTCAGATATGGGAACACACAGGTAACTATAATGTAAGGCAGATAAAATAACAATATCAGTAAGCTTGGTACTATATATGGGGGGTACAGACCACTACTCCTCACTTTCTGGTTGCTTACCTAACAGGCAGAAAATTGTATTTTTACTAAATGGTATGTGCCAGTAAAGTCCAATTGTCATTTCTCCACATTCATACTGCTGATTCCGGGACGTGGCACATTGTTCATGTTGAAGCCCTTTTTGCCATCTGAGGACACCACCAACCGTCTTCATTCACTTTTTTTTCAACAATAACTTTCTTCTTGCCACTCTTCCATAAAGGCCAGATTTGTGGAGTGCACAACTAATAGTTGTCCTGAGGACAGATTCTCGCACCTGAGCTGTGGATCTCTGCAGCTCCTCCAGAGTTACCATCGGCCTATTGGCTGCTTCTATGATTAATGCTCTCCTTGCCTGGCCTGTCAGTTTAGGTGGACGGCCATGTCTTGGTATGTTTGCAGTTGTGCCATACTCTTTCCATTTTCAGATGATGGATTGAACGGTGCTCCGTGAGATGTTCAAAGCTTGGGATATTTTTTTATAAGCTAACCCTACCTTGAAATCTCTACAACTTTATCTCTGACCTGTCTGGTGTGTTCCTTGGCCTTCATGATGCTGTTTGTTCACTAAGGTTCTCAAACAAACCTTTGAGGGCTTCACAGCACATCTGTATTTATACTGAGAATAAATTAAACACAGGTGGACTCTATTTACTAATTAGGTGACTTCTGAAGGCAATTGGGTCCACTAGATTTTAGTTAGGGGTTTCAGAGTAAAGGGGGCTGAATACAAATGCACGCCACACTTTTTACATATTTATTTATAAAAAATTTAGAAAACCATTTATCATTTTCCATCCACTTCACAATTATGTGCCACGTTGTGTTGGTCTATCACATAAAATCCAAATAAAATACATTTACGATTTTGGTTGTAACATGACAATATGTGGAAAACTTCAAGGGGTATAGATATTTTTGCAAAGCACTGTATCTAGCTATATATATATATATATATATATATATATATATATTTTTTTTTTTTTTTTTGTCTAATCTATCTATCTATCTAATCCACTTACTTATGTATCTCTAGTTATAGCTACCATTTCTCTCCATAGATAGATATTCCTACTGTATGGTACAAATGTTGTGTTATTTTACACGTTGAATGAAAATCACATTGAAATTCTTCACGCTCTGTGCGCCTTCCTTGCCTTCATTGTCTTCAATGGCAGTCTGTGTTGTTGAATCTTTGCCGATCTTACATTCATTCCATGTGACTGTGCTATTTATGGAGGAGCAAAATTGCCGGGAGTCTTTTTTTTTTTTTTTTTTTTACCGGCCAATGACCTGGATTTTTTTACTCGTTTAATTTAACATAGCTAGACTACTACATATTAATCTGCAGCCCAAAATCAGCATACATTCACACATTGCAGCAGGAAGAGGAAAGAACTGTTAGGTGCCTGTAAGGAATTATGTCACATCTGAGCCTCAAGTCACCAGCCTGCAACTTCACCTTCACAAAATGTTCTACCCACAACATAAACTTAATGCTGGTCGTACAATGTTAGTATTTTTTATTCAGTCACACAAATGAGGTGGACGGAGGAATCCCCCCTGCCAGGACATTGTATTCTGACAGTGGCACTTGCAGCTGTCAGAATACACTGATCAAAGGCTGCAGCTACTAATCTGGAAACATTTTAATTTTTTTAAATTTTCGATGAAAACACTGACTTAGGTCCAGCAGGGACTGTCACACTCTGATCGAAAGTTGACTGGTTCCTGCTGAACCGGACAAATTAAAATCAGTGTATGGGCAGCTTTAGTTACCTTTCGTTCCATATTAGGTTTCTTTATATACATAAAGAATGGAGCTGGAATCACCCTGTCTGGACGATAACTGCCATTTATGTATAACATAGTACAGTGCAGGTCATTGCTACCTCCGGAGAGAGGCAGGTTATGCAGGGAAGATTTTTTTTTTATATTAGAGGAGGCTTTGAGTCTTAGCTTGCAGCTGAGATCAAAGGGAACTAAAGTCTCAAATAAAAAACTACAAGCAGACATGCTCTTTATTGCAGAAGAGAAATGCAATGTCTCTTCTGCAATAAAATTAACGTACCTGCCTCTTTGCAGTTATCTGTAGAATGTGCAGCTCTGTTTACACTCTGGCACAGTACCTGTGTGCCAGAATGAATGTGCATGCACAGGAGAGATGTCATCCCATGTCAGCCAATTAAGACAGCTGAAGACCGGCACCCAGAAGAAGCAGAGGAGAAGATGCAGATGCTGGTGAGGAACTTCACGGGGGTTGGAACATTGAAGCAGAGGTAAGTATTGTGGACTCTAGTTCTGCTTTAAAGTGGTTGTAAAGGCAGAAGGTTTTTTATCTTAAAGCGGAGTTCCACCCAACTTTAGTACTTGGCAGTGGCGGCCCATCCATTAGGGGCGCCCGGGCGCTGCCTCCTCTATCCTCGCCACCCCTTATATGCATAATGGATAGATTCATGCATAGCATGTATTCTGACTCCAACTGTTGTAATAGTGACTTATCCCTTGTTGAGACCTCTATGCCTGGTCTGTATAAGCATATATAATCACCGCAGACAGTCTTTATTAGATAGCTTGAACTCACCAGACACTGATTCTTCAATAAGCGTAGATTTATTGCAAATAGCAGGTACAGCAGACAATAAATGTGGCAGATGGTTGAAACATGGTATCCGCAGGTCAAAACATGGTAATGTGTCCTAGGATGTGATTAGATTGTGTGCGGCCTAGACATGTGCGGCCATCTTCTCCCTCATGACACAGAGTCCACCAGGAACAGGAAAAGGAAATACAACACAGAGTGAACCAGGAAGAGGAAATTACCCCAGAATATGGGAGTGAACACACTCATAATAGGATAATGCAATACCCAAAGCAACCACAAGATGGCAGTATAATAACCAACTATATAAACATTAATATAGCTACGCATAGCATTACATTTACATGATAAGTGTAACAGCACACTCCCCATCTGATATTGTAAATACCACTATGTTATATCATAACGGTAGTTATGCAATGCAAATAAATGTTGTGCAATTTGCATTTGTCTTGAAGACCTGAAAGACAAAAAGCATGCATATATATGCAACAATAGTAAAGAAGGCATCAAGAAGTGTCACTTAAAGTTCATGGCATCTTCTTCTTGTGAAATAAACTGGATACAACAAACCCAGGTAAGCATGTTCAGTCCCCAAAAGGCAAGAGTAAAACCAGTTCTGTGATGGGTCTAAGGAAAGTCTTTACAGTTCCTTGTCTGGCAACTTTCACCTCTACCTTACGTACCATACCATCATCACTAGGAATGGTCTTTACAATGAGTCCCATGGGCCATTCAATTCTTTTGGCTTGCTGGTCTTTGAGCAGAACAAGGTCTCCAATTTGGAGGTTATAGTTCAAATCAGCTGCAAAAGTCTTGACTTCAGGACGAATCTCTGAATCGTTGTCAAGATCTAGAAGACTGAAGACCTCAGGTGTAGTTTCTTGTGTATGATCCAGCAGTGGTTCAGGTCCTGTTGACCAAGATGAAATTGCAAAACACTTGCAGACATTGGTCTGGTGGCATGAATTGCAAGATTGCATGAATTGTTCCGATGGAACATGATGCCATTGTTCAGGCCTTGAGGATTTTCTGATTCTTTCTACACAGTTGCTGACATAGACCTAGAAGCATTTTGTGCGGTCTTATATGTAGCCCAAAACAACTTTGCTGTCTGTGTGGAATTTGATGTCATCTATTTGAATGTCTAGCTCACGCAGTATAAAATCTTCAATTTCTACTGCTAGTACAGTCCCACAAAGTTCAAGCCTGGGAATTGTGTGCTCAGGCTTAGGCGCTAACTTAGCTTTGCCAAACAGAAACCCTACATGGGTTTGATTGTGAGAATCTCTTACTTTGAGATAGACAACAGCTGCTATGGCCTCAGTGGATGCATCTGAGAAGATGTGAATCTCCTTTCTCTGACTTGCAGCAAGGGAAGCTGAAGTGTAGCAGTGTGGTATAGCAATTCCATCAAGGCATGTAGAAATTGTTTCCAGGACTTCCACTTTGAATATTTGTCTGTTGGTAGCGGAGCATCCCAATCTCGAAAAGTCTCTGACAGCTGTCTTAATAAGGATTTACCTTGTATGGTGATGAGAGCCGCAAATCCCAGTGGATCGTATAGACTGTTCACCACAGACAGAACAATACGTTTGGTGAATGGCTTGTCTGCAGAGCTTACTTGAAAGCCAAAGGTGTCTTTAAATAAGTTTCACCATAAGCCCAGACTTCTCTGAACAGGAGGCATGTCCATTCCTAGATTTAAATCTTTAAATCCTGTGGCATGATCGTGAGGCTGAAAGGCTTTCATCACAGCAGCACTGTTTGAGGCAATCTTATTAAGTTTAAGGATGGCCTCAGAAAGTATACCTTGAGTCCTTTGGAGCAGGTCAATGGCTTCTTCATCTGTGCGTGAGGATTTGAGTCCATCCTCCACATTGAAGTCTCTCTCAATGAAGTGTCGAGCATCTGCACTGTACTCTTTTTCACCATCAAGAGCAGTTCTTTGTAGACCATATGTTGCTAAAGCAGACGAGGGACTGTTTCCGAATATATGTACTTTCATGCGTTATTCAATCACTTCATTGTTTATGTCGTTGTCACGGTGCCACAGAAACCTTAAGAAGTTCCTACTACAAAGCAATGGAACATTTGTTCAATGTGTAGCGGTACCCCCGAAGGAGCTGCTAATGAAATTTATATTTTCCCGAGCCTCCCACTGAACATTCTTGCAGCCAGTCACTATGGTATTTTCAAACAGCCAGGTGCACACACAATCCTGCTTGTTTCCAATGACCAGTCTAGGGGATGAATTTTCAATGCTTTATTTGTAGAACTTGGATAGGAGAAGGGTAGAGATAGGATACTCCAAGTAACTGAATGTAACTGATGACAAATTCTCCCTAGGTTCTGTACAGCAGGCAATCAGTGGCTTCACACAGCAGACTGACTCCAGTGAAACAAGTCCATCTTTAAGCAACAAAGGACATGCCGGACTTTGTTTCTTCAAGACACTAGCCAGTGTCTCCTTTCTAATTCAGTGTAGCAGACTACCAATACACTCTATGGCAGGCTGACTTTAGCAGAACAGGTCCCTTGTTAAATAGTAAGGACAGAAGCTGGACTCTGTTCTTCAAGACACTCTCCAGTGTCTCCTTTCTAGCTGGCACACCCAATTAAGCTGATATGAGAGCAGGGGAAATTCTAGCACACAGTCTCAGGGATTCTCTCACAGATCTGTACTCACACCATGTCCTGGGACAGTCAGTAGCCCTTTCTGCCAACCTCCAAGCGACACTTTGCCACTGCAGTATCAGACCGAATCCAGAGACATCCTCCCTCTGTCAGCTTCTATGGAACTGTGGGTTGCAGCTTCATCATACGGATAGGCCTCGATTAGGCCTAGCAGCCGGCAGCCTCCTGGATAGGCTTTTGGGCCTAGCAGCCAAGAGCTGTACATATGCCTCACCCCTCAAGCTTGGGTGGGCTGGGACTCCTAACCTTGAGCCCATGTGCTCCTTTTATATGAAGGTGTTCACCCAAGATGCAGTGGGTCACCACTCCCCTGCTAGCTGGTCAGAACCACCTCCAAATACACCTGCTGTTACTGGCTGAGGCTTTTCCCCTCTGTCCAATAGGGACCAGAACTATTGGACATGGTAAAAGATCTCCAGACCATATGAAATAGCACCAGAGCACATAGAGCAGATCTTACTTAAATCAGGCTCTCTGATAAGCAGACAGCATATAAATTTACCTGTCAGCTCCTCTGTTAAGCAGACAGAGCCAAAAACTATATACACTCACTAGTACCCAAACTAGGAGGTCGCTACAAATGTCAGCAGTTATGGTGATTGGCTCTCTTCTGAACTTCATAAGCACTCCTACAAGGTTGTTGGTTAGGTTAGGATAGGAAGAAGAACAATATTCAGGAATACACCTTGATGCTTAGCACTGGAGTCAAACCCTACCCTTATTTACTTTTATTTACTTTGGTTTACGTGGATGATACACTCCAAAGAAGGGCAGATACCGGAACTCGTCATGTTCAAGAAGAGGTGGAGCTGGCTCAGCGTGATCATTGTCAAAGATCCCTTTCATAAATGCAATGAAATGTTCCTTCATTTCATGCCTGCTCTTTAGTGTTCGCTGAAGTGAGTTGAATCTGGATAAAGCTTGTAGCACGAAGAGGTAAGGGTGCAACACAGCTGTTGGATTCATCTTTGTAGAGTTCACTGACTCTTGTAGCACGAAGTCTGACTCTTGTAGCACGAAGAGGTAAGGGTGCAACACAGCTGTTGGATTCATCTTTGTAGAGTTCACTGTCCATTATTGCGATGAACTCTCTATCTTCAACTGACAAGGCTATTCTGTTGTTATCACGTATAGAACAAAACACTGTACTACCTATTGTCTTCATAGGGGATGGCAGTAACATCAGATACCTGAATGATGTCAAGAGGCTTCTCTTTTACTTCATAATGATGAGTCTTGAAGGAGTTGATCTCAGATGGCTTGCGCAGTCTATTTAAGCATACATCGCCCACTATTACCCAGCCTAGATCAGGTCTTTGTACATATGGAGCGTCGTCAGATCCATTGCACTGCTGGCGCACTTTATGTACTGTGAGAATGTCTCTTTCCAGCAAGACTAGTATTTCAGCATCCATGTCCATTGGAGGAATATCAGTAACCAGGTGCCTTAAGTGGGAATGGTGATATGCAGCTTCTGGGGTAGGAATTTCTTCCCTGTTACCTGGTATTTGGTCACACTCAACTAATGTTGGCAAGGGTATGCCCTATTTTGCCTTGATATGGGAGACCATGAACCCATCAGCCCTTCTGCCAAAGGTTTCTGCATGACCAGAACAGGTGTTGAGAGTATATGGTATTGCATGTCCCTTTATGCCAAAGATCTCAAAGAATTTAGGCTTGACCAGGGATCTGTTGCTCTGCTCAGCTATTATGGCATACATCCTGGTAGCTTTCTCAGGTTGATCCTTTTAATATATTTTGACTAGACATACCTTGGCACAGCATTTGTGGCTTGATCCTTCTCCACAGACCTCAGTACATGAAGAAAAGATGTTTGTAGTGGCTGGGGCATTGCCTTGTTGCTCCCCGTCATGATTTGATGCAGGGATCAATGTAGATGGCTCCTGTGGCTTGTCTGGAAGTGGAGCAGAATGCATAGCTGTAACGTGTTTGTCACTACTGCATTCTGTGCACTTGATCGCTGCTTTACAGTTTTTAGCAAAATGGTCATAGGAAGCACAGCACCTATAGCATATTCCAAGTTTCTGAAGAATCTCCCTGCAATCTTGGATAGTCTTTGCCCTAAGCCCACAACGTGTCTTTAGAGGGTGAGGTTTTTTGTGAATAAGGCACTGACGATTTGGATCTTTATCTCTATCACCTGAATCACTCTGGTGAGCGGGAGAGGATAAGGGAGGTGAGATGTCTGTCTTTTTAGCAGATACTGCTCTATATAAGTCTCTATGTTTAGCTGCTTTGTTTTCATACCTTGATGATGATGATGATGCAGGCAAGCTAGACTCACTGAAGCTGAAGCTGGGTTCATTTCTTGTCCAGGCTTGTTCACTGATGAACCTGCAAAAATATGAGAATGGAGGAAAGGATACGTTATAGTCTCTTTTATATCTTGAGCCCTGTTGTGCCCATTTCTCCTGCAGGTTGTATGGCAGTTTAGACACTACTGGGTTCACACCATGGGCGGTGTCCTGGTAGCTCAGCCCAGGTAGAGGGTCTCTTTGCCAACTCTAGCTCCATGAGGAGGTCACTTGATTATTGAAGCTTGTGATGATCTTTGTTTCCTATTTTTGGAAAGTTTTGCAGTATCTTAAAAAGAGCACTTTTCATGGCTTCAGAGCTACCATAGGTTTGTTCAAGTCTTGCTCATGCAGCAGCAAGACCTGCATCTGGGTAGTCAACATGTACTGCTCTCAGTCTTTTAACACGATCTGCAGATTCTGGCCCCAGCCACTTTATGAGCAAATCAAGTTCCTCCTTGGCAGTAAGGATGAGATCAGCAATAGAAGCTTTGAAGGTTGATCTCCAAGGTCTATAGTTCTCTGGACAGTCATCAAACCTTGAGAGGCTAATGTTCATGAGCTTGCAGCGAATCATATATCTGGCAAAGTCAAACAGGTCTGATTTATCACTCTTTGGTGCCAAAGTAACTTGTGGGACCCCTTGGGTGTGAAAGTTCTCTGGTGACTAAAGGTGAGGTTTACCAGGATAAAATGATGTTTCAAGAGCATCTAGCTTAGTCTATAAGGCTTCTGCTGGCTGTTGCTTGAACTGTGGCTTGTCGCTGGCAGTCACCTTGTTGTTGGCAGGAGGTGATGTGGTTTGCTGTGTGGGTGCACTTGCTGTTTGGACTTGAAGAGGCTCAGCCTTGTGCGTGTCAGAGGTCTCTGTGTTAAGAGTAGTTAGTAGGTGGCACAGGAGAGGATTGTATATCATTGCAAACACTATGCCTTAGCACATATTCACTGGTGTGTTCAAATAGATCTTCCATTTCTGCTGGAATAGAACAGTCCGAGCTAGTACTTCCTCCCATTGCTTGTTCAAGGACCTTAAGCCTTGCTAGGGCAGCTGCTTCCTCCCTTTCCATTTGCAGAATCTTTATTTGGGTTTCCGCATTTGCTTGGTAAGCTTTGTTTTGAGCTTCTATCTCTGCCTGAAGAGTCTTGCTCTGAGCTTCCATTTCAGCTTGGTGAGCTTTGCTCTGGGCTTCCATTTCAGCTTCTTTTCTGGCAAATGAGCTTCCCACTTTATTTGCTTCTAGACTTGCACGGGCCTCTATTAGGTTGTCACTTAATGTTGAGCTTCTAGAGCAAGAAGATCTAGAAGAACGTGTTGTAAGCATTGTAAAGAGATCTCTTTGTTGGTTTAGTTCGTCTGTCTTAGACAGTTCTGCTAAAGAGCCCTCTATATTAGAGTCCTTTAAGAAAGCTGCAGATAGGCGAATTTCTTAATTCAGCTTGTTGATTGCAGCGTGGCAAGACTGACATGCAGTATGTAGTTTTGTCCCACAGTTCTGACAGATTGCTGGAGAACTCATCGTGGTTTTGTACTTTTCTCTAAGTTTCTGTGTTGGTATTATTGTGCGTTTGGGTCTTACACTTTGCTCTGCGATATCTACAGAATTTGCTCCCTGTACATCTGTGTGGTCAGAGGCATGCTGCATCTGTGTAGATTCCGCGATAAAAGAATGTTCGGAGGCTGGTCTAGACATTTTTTCAAGTTTTGCAAAAAATGAATACTGTCTCTTTAAGAAGACGAATAGCAACTTAGACAGGTGGGATAACACAGTTCAATGCAGAGAAACCATTTTCAATATTCACTGATGAAGTGCAGTAAGCTTGTGCGACCATGTGCTTTCAAAAGATGGCGGATGGCACTGAGCTTGATTGCAGATTAAACATACACACCTATACAGCTGGCTGTAGGAATTCTACCACATGTTTTGACTTCACATCTACACAGCAGGCTGCAGGAATTCTACCATGTTTTGACTATTCTGACTCCAACTGTTGTAATAGTGACTTATCCCTTGTTGAGATCTCTATGCCTGGCCTATATAAGCAGATATAATCACCGCGGACAGTCTTTATCAGATAGCTTGAACTCACCAGACACAGATTCTTCCATAAGTATAGATTTATTGCAAATAGCAGGTACAGCAGACAACAAATGTGGCAGATGGTTGAAACATGGTATCTGCAGGTCAAAACATGGTAATGTGTCCTAGGATTGTGTGGCCTAGTCTTGTGTGGCCATCTTCTCCCTCATGAGACACAGTCTACCAGGAACAGGAAAAGGAAGTACAACACAGAGTGAACCAGGAAGAGGAAATTACCTCAGAAGATGGGAGGGAACACACTTGGAAAACAGAATTGGATAATGCAATATCCAAAGCAGCCACAAGATGGCAGTATAATAACCAACTATATAAACATTAATATAACTATGCATAGCATTACATTTACATGATAAGTGTAACAGCACAGCATGAATCTATCCATGGCCACCACGGCCACCCCTTATTCAGGCGTCCAGCCCCTTTCAGGACGCCGGGCGCCTGAATTACAGTGGTGGGGGTGTATTTTTCAAAGCACCTTATTAGAGACATAGGCTCTAATAGACTTCAAAATAGTGGTTTGTGGCACAGAGCATTGCGCCATGAACCCACCCAGGTGTTGCAACAGTGAATGAGACCCGTTTTCTGATTGGCCGCGGTGAAGTACGTCATTTCTCCTTCTGACTCTGCCTCTACTCCTTCCCCCCCGCTGCCTTCTGGGAATACTGGGCCATTCAGAAAGTGCAGTACGAATCATGCATGCGCAGTAGGAAACCGGCTGTGAAGGCTCCACTACTGATTTCCCTTAGTTACAATGGTGGCAGCAGCTACAGTGTTTGTAGCTGCTGACTTTTAAAAAAAACTTTTTTCAGGATGGAACTCCGCTTTAATGCATTCTATGCATTAAAGTGGATGTAAACCCTCACATATGCCCAGTGAAGTGAACAGCCTCAGATGATACACAAATATACAAATCCTCCTACATAAGTTTTACATGTATATCTGCTGTCGTCAGCTTTATATACTCTTTAGAAAGTGCACATTGTATTAGAATTTTCACTTCATTATTCAGCAGTAGCAGTGTAGTGTTGGATTACACTGGGACTCAGCTGATTGGAGGAAAGGCACACACCCACCTCCACATAAGCAGACTTTCAGAGCTGTCCTGTGAGTAGAGTAGCGTTCTGCTAATCTTTTTATAGCACCCACCCTGACACAAATTTTAACCTGGTTTTATCACATGTGTCAGAGAACTTGTCAGAAGTTATCATGCTGATAACAGAAGAACGGAGCAGGAGAAAGCCACAGGACTTAGTGCTTTGGAAAGAGATAAGAAAACACTGCAGTTATATGTTCCCAGCTCAAATTTCATGAATCGGGTTTACATCCACTTTAGGATAAAAAACCTTCTGTGTGCAGCAGCCCACCAATACTTACTGTACCTGAGCCCTATCTAGATCCAGAGATGGTGCAGCAGTGTCTTGGCTGCCTGGGACTCCCCTCTTCATTGAGCACAGCACTGCTGAGACAGCAGTCCTGTGCCATTGGCACTGCGTCGGACCTTGCCGGAAAGAAGAGCTCCCGCGTGGGAGTGACGTCTTTCGGCTTCGTCCACTCACAGTGCTGGAGCCGCAAACCCGGTAGGAACCCCCAAGGTAAAATGTCAGCTCCCTCTGCGGGGACCGAGCGCCCCTGTGGGATCTTCGTTCTGAGGTAAGTATTTCATAACGAGCTAGTATGTGTAGTATGCATACTAGCTCATTATGCCTTTTTATTTTTTTGGAGCATACAACCACTTTAATGTCCGTTTACCAGCAGCAGTGTACATGAGGCCTTATGGAAATATCTCAAGCTTCTGATCTTTACAAACACTTTTTTCAACACAGGTGGAATAAAATAGAGAAAAGGATTCCTAAAGCTCTGTTGTTTGAAGAAGAGAAATGTAACATATTTAAATACAATATTTGACAAAAAAACATTTTTTTACAAAATGTATTTTGTAGTCCTAATTAGGGATAAGTGAAGTAATTGTGGAAGAATAGTTTTTGCAAAAAAATGACTGCTTTTGCTACCCCAAAACTTCATATTCATGATATGTACCTGCTGTACCAAGTACTAGTATGAGAAAGTGTCCTGTTCTCTTTGTATTGCTTTTTTGTAAAATCCCTGATGTTCCTGCCAGCCCCTCTGTTTTGCTTTCGTTTATCTAGCAAGATTACTAGCGGTAAAACCAAGGAAGCTTAGAATTCTGTAGCGTATCAATGCTTTACTAAACAGAAAAGCTGCACATACAACTGTAGGACACACAATACAACACAACTCATAGCTTACAAAATATGTCCATAACATGCATAATAAGTAAACTAAACGAGCTACACAACTTAGGGGTCAAAATGTAATGTCCTTCTTTGCTCAGTCCAAATCAAACCGTCTCCAAAGTTCTCCAGCACATGGCAGCCATGTCTTGCTTCTCTGTCTTCTCCAAACACCACTCCTTTGTCCTTTCACCATATGGTTGTTTCCAAAAACCTCCAGCCCCTCCCACCAACTTCCTGTCCTCTGCTTCCTGCTAGAGAATTTACTCTCTAGTCGTCTAACTGGTCTATTTACATATCAGTGGAGGGGGAAGGGGGGAAGCCTGGCATCCCTTGAAAAGCACATGGTCTAAAAATCTAACTCTATCTTATTTATTAAAGTCATTAATAGCCGTAGCAACACATACCACCTCTTGACTTTATAGCATAATATAGGAAACTTCAACATCTCTTAAAGCCTTTTGTCCAGGAAAGGGCGAAAAAAAACCCCAACTTGTAAATGGGAGGAAAAAATTCCATTTGGACGTTTCTTCTGGGCAGTCAGACTATAAGTCCCTGGAAGGCTGAAACATTACTTTTGAGCAGGGTCAGCAATGTCCTTGACAGTCTGTCGAAGGAAAGTTCCAGATGAAAGTCCCTTGTCCTCCTCCTGGTCATAAGTAAATGCTCAGATGAAAAGTCCACTCCAGTTCAGAAATTAACCGCATCTTCCTCAGACTCTCTTCTGGTCTGCCTCCCCCCATCTGTCCTGGTTATCTGCTGTGCCTGCTCCGCCTCTTGATGCTCAGTACCTGAAAAAAGTAAGAGACAAAGCAGATTATTTGTTCCTTCCAAATGTGCCAAAAAACATAACTCACTGCTCACATTACTCTATTTGCCCATTTCTAACTGCAAAACTATTGTAGGGTCCCCAATATTGCCTTGAAACACTTTCACAGAAAGGCATAAACTTCCAACGCAACAAATAAACTTGCATGTCTCTCCATGCTGTCCTGGGACAAACACTGGCCTGTTGTTGTGCAGTCTTCACAGCATGCACTTTTTAGCAAAATGGCCCATTTTATGGCAAGAGAAACACTTAATGTGACTGAATCTACTATTCCCAACCACTTGCTTCCACTTTTTAAACACTGCTGGTGTAGGAATCCCATCTATTTCCTCTCTAGGGACACCCAACTTAAGTAAATCAATCCACATATGTCTCCTGGAGACCATAGGCCTTGCCTTCCTTGTATCTGACTCAACTCGGCCATCATTTGAGCTGGTCAAATACTCAGCTTCCCGCTTATGGGAAGTAACAGTGGCACATGCCTACTTTTGCTTACAGGCTTAGGGCCTTCGTCCTTTATTAGGGCATATTTAGACTTGTTTATGAGGGCTGTACACCACTCATTCAAATCTTCAGCTCTGCCTACAGGGGTTTGAACACACTTTGAAAGCCACTTGAGGTTTAACTTTGATTACCCTACTTACTAAATCGTTTGCCTTGCTTGCAGTGTCTTCCAAGCACTCAGATGCCACTGCAAGCTGCTCCTTAAGTAAATATTTTTCTAATTCTGCCTTTTTTCTCTTTTCATATTCAATATGTAGAGCATGCAGGAAGTGTGAATCAAACACAGCCACTGGCCGCATCTCTCCCTTACTGAACCTAAAACTTTTGAGACTAAACTTTGAGGAAAGATCAGAAACACCATCCCCCAAGCTCTGTTTAAAGGAGCAGCATATCTAGCCTGCTCCTTTGCAACAGACATCCACTGTCTGTCTCTGGCCCAGGTAGGAAGGGTGCACGCCTTCAGTTCTCCTGGCTGCCAGAAAATTTTGCAGCCTTATTCTTCCTAAACAATGTACACAGCATTTTCTTCAGCACAAGCAACAAAACACACCACAGAAAACAAGTCTGCTTCAGTTGAATTTTAGCACAAATCCCGGAAGAGCCCCCAAACATTTTGCTTTAGTTTATTTAGCAATGTTACGTGCGGTAAAACCAAGGAAGCTTAGAATTCTGTAGAGTATCAATGCTTTACTAAACAGAAAAGCTGCACATACAACTGTAGGATACACAATACAACACAACTCATAGCTTACAAAATATGTATACAACATGCATAAGCAAACTAAACGAGTTACTCAACTTACGGGTCAAAATCTAATGTCCTTCTTTGCTCAGTCCAAATCAAAACATCTCCAAATTTCTCCAGCACATGGCAGCCATGTCTTGCTTCTCCATCTTCTCCAAACACCACTCCTTTGTCCTTGCACCATATGGTTGTTTCCAAAAACCTTCAGCCCCTCCCACCAACTTCCTGTCCTCTGCTTCCTGCTAGAGAATTTACTCTCTAGCCATCTAACTGGTCTATTTACATATCAATGGAGGGAGAAGGGGGAAGCCTGGCTTCCCTTGAAAAGCACATGGCCTAAAAATCTAACTCTATATTATTTATTAAAGTCATTAATAGCCGTTGCAACACACCCTCTGCTTTCCTATTAAAGTGGACCTTCAGTCATTTTTTTCATCTTTCCATCTATTAAATCTTCTGCCCTTGTTGTTTTAACTTTGGATAGTAAAACATTTTTTTCTGCCAGTAAATACCTTATACAGTCCACTTCCTGTTTCTTGTCTGGTCATTAGCCTAGGCTTATGACATCATGCACAGCTCTCTCTCTCTCTCACTCGTGATAGTTTGCCAGGAAGGGAGGGGGATGAGTCATAAGAGGGCCAATGAGAGCTGCATTGCTTGAGGTGTGCCTCTGTGTGTCTGTGTAAATCCAGAAAGTGAACAGGCAGCAGCTTCAGCTGCCCACAGTTAAAATGGATGCAGCCAGACTTAGTGGAGGGAGATTTCTGCAGCATATTTGGCAAGTACAGAATCACAGTATATATAAAATAATATGCAAAGTGGTTGGAGGGAAGCTTCAGAATGGCAAAGATGTTTTATGACAAATTATGTGAGCAGACTGCAGTTCCTCTTTATATACTTACCACACTAAGCAGAAGAGCACACCGTGGTCAGTATACTAGCTCTGCTGGGAACTAAGTGCGCTCTCCTCCAATGATCAGACTTGTTCTGACATGCCCTCTCTGCACAGCCATTCACTGGGAAGTTCAGTGTGCTGATGCCAAAACCCCCCCCCCCCCCAGATTTTATGCAGCTGCGGACAGAGGGAATGTGATCACTTATAAAAAGGGAAAAAATATTTATATTTTTTTTTATATCTATACAAAAATATTTTTTCTTTCATTTCTATTTTAAACTAAATGGGTTGTTTTACAAGGTGATCGTTTACAATCACTTTAAGCTAAAGACATTCATTTCACTCATTCATTTGCTTAGGCAAAACATTTTTGAAACAAAAAATCTAACATTTATTTTATTGTTTTTTTTGTGTATTTAATAGTAGTTTAATGTATTTCATTTATTGTTCTTTGTAGTATTTTGTTCCTTTATTTCTGTGAAAAAGTAACGCTAATGTGGGTCTGTTATTGGCACAAGAACAGGTCCAGGGTGCTTAAAATGACTTTCCACAACCCTCAGGAACCATTTAAAGCCCACTGTCTGCACCCTAAAATCTAACAACCCAGATAGCAAGGCTAACTTGCCACACATTTGTGGCAGTATTGAATTGTAAAGGCCCGTACACACGGTACAATTATCGGCTGAAACCTGACGTACGACAGCATGTCGTACAATAATCCGACCGTTAGTACGCTCCATTCGACAGCCGGTTTTCAATTATCTTACAACAGAAATTGTATGAGCAAACTAGAAAACTTTTGTCTGCCGGTGTCATCCGATTTTCGGCTCGTCTGTACAGAAGTTGGACAAACAAAAGTTGTAAGTACAAACACGCATGCTCGGAATTCAGGAAGTGTCGTTCCTGTAAACCTGCGTCCGTAATTCACAATTCACATTCAGCTGAACTTCCTCTTTATACGCTCCTAACATGTCACTACGTTCAGTTTGGCGAACGATAATTTGACTACTGTCAGTACGCTAGTCAAAATCACAGGCAGCCAATTTTGAGTAAAGTTGAACGTGCAGTCGTACAACAATCGCAACGTGTGTACAATGCTTAAAGTGGATGTAAACCCACCACCCACCCAGTATAAACTAATGACACAGTATTAATGTATATATACATGCAAGCCTCCTGCATCCATCCCTACCTTGCAAATGTCCTTCCTGTAAGCACTAGCAGCTCTGTAAAACTCTGAAATCAGAGGGTGTCTGTGTTTGCTGGAACTCAGTGGGTGGAGTTGTGATGTCACAAGCCTCCCCACCCACCTTTATACTGAGACATTGAGGAGGGAGGGAGGGGGGGCGTGTAAAACTGTCTCTGCTGTGTGAAGGAGATAAGCAATTTGCTTGTCACTCACAGAGCAAGGGGCGGATCAACTGTGTATTTCCCTGTTAGTCTGACTTTCTCTTCCTGAGAAAAGATAAGCTCATTACTCACAGTTGGATTAACTCTTTGTGGCAAGACTGGGCACAGATGACATAACATGCTATACTCTACCAGGCAGAATTATTAATTACATTTTTTTTTTCGGGTTTACATCCACTTTGAGTCTGTTAACTTGCTGCACATCTTCCCTGGCAAGTTGTACACTTGCAGAGCACTTGAAGTTCTAGTTGACACTTTTCCAATTTGTAGCAAATTTGAATGGCAAATTTCTAGCAAGAGCGAAGTTGCAGTGGTGATTCTACAGCAAGATCCCCACAAGTCTACAGCAAGAGCCCTGCAGGTCTACAGCAAGAGCCCCGCAAGTCTACAGCAAGAGCCCCGCAAGTCTACAGCAAGAGCCCCACAAGTTTCCGTTGTTCACAAGAAAAAAGAAGAAAGCAGCACAAATCTATAATCCCACAATCTGGTGATAGTGAACCCACTGCTATTAACCTAAACCCTTACTGTACATGTGTGATATACATTCAATCCAACAAACATATATAATGATAAAACCTGTGTCATTGCATAAAATAATGAATCTATCATACAAAAAATATTTGTTTTTATGAAACAACCCAGATAGTAAGCAATTGTGCTGCAAGTTTGAAAGTGGCTTGCTAAGCTATTGCTAGAGTTGCCAGGCTTTACAGGTTTTTTGCACAATTGCAGCATTGCATGACTCCAGATCCATAATAGCTATCCCACCACAGGGGCCAT
This sequence comes from Glandirana rugosa, assembly GCA_018402905.1. Taxonomy (NCBI): domain Eukaryota; kingdom Metazoa; phylum Chordata; class Amphibia; order Anura; family Ranidae; genus Glandirana; species Glandirana rugosa. Next base: position 477,427 of record BLSH010314220.1, on the reverse strand, counting down.
TGTGGCAGAATTTTCATCATTGCTCTCTGCTGTGTTTAAGGTTTTTCTTTAATTGGTGCTGGGGCAGCCATAGAATCACTTACCTGACTCCTGTCACTGATCCAGTGCTGTCCCGGCTGCTGCACCACTCCCTTCACTTCCTGATTTTACAGGAGACACAGACAGCAGCAGGAGCTATAGGCTCCTGCTGCTGTCAGTCAAACCACTGTGGAGAGGGAGCAGGGGCATGGCTTACTGACGTGTGTGTGTAAAGAACACACACAACCTGGCTTTGGAGTGCAAATGCACAAGTGCCCTTTTACACACAGCTTCATGAGGGGGCACTCACAGGAAGAAGGAGCAGACAGCTCAAGTAGGGGACCGCCAAAGAGAAGGGAAGGGACTGCACTGTGCAATATCATTGCACAGAGCAGATAAGTATAAGGTGTTTTTTCCCAGATAGCAAGTAGTTTTACTGCAAGTTTGAAAATGACTTGCTAATCTATTGCTAGACTTGCCAGGCTTCACAGGTGTGTTGCACAATTGCAGCAAGTCCGCATTGCATGACTCCATATCAACTTTCTTTGCAAACATTCTGCAAGTTGGCTGCAAGTTCAGTTATGAGGTATAATAGTTATCACACCACAGGGGGTCACTGTGGCTGAATTTGTCATCATTGCTCCCTGCTGTGTGTAAGGTTTTCCTTTAAGCCTGGGTTCACACTAGTGCAATCTCAGAGATCACATGTGATTTGCACCCGCACTGCAGATGCCAATCACATGCAATCTCTGAGCAGTGCAAGTTCAGCCATACAGTTTGTATGGCTGAACCTGCATTAGATTTGCAAGAAAAGGGTGCATGGGCCTTTTTTCCCCCACACTAGAATCGCATCGCATTGGAGTTCTCACCCATGCGATCCAATTCATGTGCGAGTTCACAGTTCACACTGCGATCTGTGAACAAAACTGGGGTTGTCATTAACTGCATTAAATGAGTGTAATTCATATGTGTTACGGTTTAATGAGGTGGCAACCCTAGGTATTCTGCATTGCTACTGTATTGCTGGGATTTGTAGTCCTCTATACAGTGATGAAACGACCAGGTTTCTATTTCCACCTCTCGTAAAATACACACATTTTCTGCTAAATCTCAACATATAAACAAGGAAAAATAAAACATTCCAAATTGTGCTACACCAATGGGATATTAGGGTTAATCACTCCTTGATTTTCTACCTCCCTGAACTCCATATCAGATCTCATGGTTCCCACTCACCTCTCTCCACACCATTCCCAAAGTGATTCTATGGCTGCCCCAGCACCAATAAGCCCTGGTTCACACATGTGCGATGCGGGAACAAGCGTGATTGCAGAGCCGGTTCCCACCTCGCACCTCTCACACTGCTTTCTGCAAACCGCTGCGGGTGTCATTACAAAGTTAATGACACACCCAGTTTTGTTCACAGATTGCAGTGTGAACTGTGAACTCGCACATCAATTGGATCGCATGGGTGAGAACACCCATGCGATGCGATTCTAGTGTAGGAAAAAAGGCACGTGCACCCTTTTCTTGCGAATCTAATGCAGGTTCAGCCATACAAACTGTATGGCTGAACTCACACTGCTCAGAGATCGCATGTGATTGGCATCTGCAGTGCGGGTGCAAATCACATGCGATCTCTGAGATCGCACTAGTGTGAACCCAGGCTTAAAAGAAATCCTTACACACAGCAGGGAGCAATGATGACAAATTCAGCCACAGTGACCCCCTGTGGTGGGATAACTATTATACCTCATAACTGAATCAGAACATGCAGCAGACTTGCAGAATGTTTGCAAAAAAAGTTGATATGGAGTCATGCAATGCGGACTTGCTGCAATTGTGCAACAAACCTGTGAAGCCAGGCAAGTCTAACAACAGATTAGCAAGTCATTTTCAAACTTGCAGCAAAATTACTTGCTATCTGGGAAAAACACCTTATACTTACCTGCTCTGTGCAATGATATTGCACAGTGCAGTCCCTTCCCTCCTCTTTGGCGGTCCCCTACTTGAGCTGTCTGCTCCTTCTTCCTGTGAGTGCCCCCTCATCAAGCTGTGTGTTAAAGGGCACTTGTGCATTCGCACTCCAAAGCCGGGTTGTGTGTCCATACACACACACACACACACACACACACACACACACATCAGTAAGCCATGCCCCTGCTCCCTCTCCACAGGGGTTTGACTGACAGCAGCAGGAGCCATTCTCCTGTAAAATCAGGAAGTGAAAGGAGTGGTGCAGCAGCCGGGACAGCACTGGATCAGTGACAGGAGTCAGGTAAGTGTTTTGGGATGAAGTGAGTAGGAAGTATAGTGGGGTGATATTTACCTTAATGCAGTTAATGCACTAAGATGAAAAAATGCTTTGAGTTTAGAACTACTTTACCATTTGCCGACCACCTAACTGGGAATGTACGTCATGATTTTGACATTAAATACCGGGGCTATGGTAGCAGCTAGCTGGCATAACCACGGTATAGATTTTTCCCTTAGGCGGCTGGCTTTCAAATAAAAGTGGTCTCAGTGGCTGATTCGTCACAGGATTACTTTTATAGGCGGCGGGAGAGGTGACCCCTTGCTGCTTCCCGGTGGTTTCCGAACTTACCGGAGCCAGCAGTAAGCCCGGAACTGATCCAATGCGGCCGATGGCTAGGCACGAAGCCGAGTGAGGACAAGATAGCCTCTACTCGGTCCTATGCCCTTGGAGGACTGGAGCGACCTCCGACGTCACTTCCTGTTCATGGGCGAATAGACAGAATTTTTTTTTCTTACAGTCAAAATGTCTTTTTTTTTTGCTTTTAGGCTGGGTTCACACTATCCGACAAAAAACGGTCCGACTTTGATCCTTCTTTGCTGTGCGATTTGCGGTCCTACATAGGGTCAAAGTCGGGCTGTTTGTCTGTGAACAGGGATCCAACTTTGATCCCGACAATGCCAGGCACTTTGTGCTCTGGGGATCATGAGGGGGAACTCCACGCCAAATTTAAAAAAAAACTGGCATGGGGTCCCCCTCCAGGAGCATACCAGGCCCTTTGGTCTGGTATGGATTTTAAGGGGAACCCCATGCCGAAAAACAGCGTGGGGTCCCCCCCAAAATCCATACCAGACCTTCATCCGAGCACGCAGCCCGGCAGGCCAGGAAAGGGGGTGGGGACGAGCGAGCGCCCCCCCCCCTCCTGGACCATACCAGGCAGCGTGCCCTCAACATGGGGAGTATGGGTGCTTTGGGGCAGGGGGGCTCTGCTCTGCGCCCCCCACCCCAAAGCACCTTGTCCCCATGTTGATGAGGACAAGGGCCTCTTCCCGACAACCCTGGCCGGTGGTTGTCGGGGTCTGCGGGCGGGGACTTATCGTAATCTGGAAGCCCCCTTTAACAAGGGGGCCCCCAGATGCCGGCCCCCCACCCTATGTAAATGAGTATGGGGTACATCGTACCCCTACCCATTTACCTGGAAAGAAATATGTACACAAAAAAACACACAGCTTTTTAAAATATTTTATTTTACATCACCCGGAGGCACCGCCCCATATGAGGTCACAGCTCCGCCCCCAGGATGTGACCTCATATGGGGTGGGGCCTCCAGGTGATGTCATCTGGTGGCCACGCCCCATGCCAATATAAGGCACAGCACAGAGCGGAGAGGGCATTCGTGAAGGAGATCGCGTCGTGTCAACATGGGAAGAAGAAGAAGGAGAAGAAGAAGAAGAGAGGGAAGAGGACAGCGGAGAAGACCGGCAAAAGAGCAGAAGACGCCGCAGATAAGAAGACCCCTCAGAAGATGAAAGACCCCGCAAAAGAGCAGAAGAAAAGAAGACACCGGAGAGGGGAGAAGACCGCCGGAGCAGATTTAATAAAATATTTTAAAAAGCTGTGTGGTTTTTTGTGTACATATTTCTTTCCAGGTAAATGGGTAGGGGTACGATGTACCCCATACTCATTTACATAGGGTGGGGGGCCGGCATCTGGGGGCCCCCTTGTTAAAGGGGGCTTCCAGATTCCGATAAGTCCACGCCCGCAGACCCCGACAACCACCGGCCAGGGTTGTCGGGAAGAGGCCCTTGTCCTCATCAACATGGGGACAAGGTGCTTTGGGGTGGGGGGCGCAGAGCCCCCCCCTGCCCCAAAGCACCCATACTCCCCATGTTGAGGGCACGCGGCCTGGTATGGTCCAGGAGGGGGGTGCTCGCTCGTCCCCACCCCCTTTCCTGGCCTGCCGGACTGCGTGCTCGGATAAGGGTCTGGTATGGATTTTGGGGGGGACCCCACGCTGTTTTTTCGGCATGGGGTTCCCCTTAAAATCTGTACCAGACCAAAGGGCCTGGTATGCTCCTGGAGGGGGACCCCATGCCAGTTTTTTTTTTCCCCTTCAAGATCCCCAGAGCACAAGTCGCATTCCAAAGTCGGATCAGTGAAGACACTGATCCGACTTCAATGCTTTTCAATGGGCTGAAGTAGGATCAAAGTTGGACAAAAGTAGTACAGGAACCTTTTTCAAAGTCGGTCCGACTTTGAAAAACACATGTCGGAGCAGTTAAGACGGCTCTCATAGGGAACCATTGTTTTTGTGACGTAATGCAACTTGTGCTCCTCATGTCGGTCCGAGAATCAGACTAGTGTGAACCCAGCCTTAAGGCCTCATACACACGGACGTTTTTTGAAGCCGGCGTTTTCTGGCGTTTTTTGCAGCTCTCCATGTTAATCAATGGCCCCATAAAAACGTCAGCGTTTTTGAGCTGTAGATGGCGTCGACGTTAGTGAGCTGAAAGTAGAACCCACAGCCATCGCGTTCTGAGGCTGTAACGTTTTGGCATTTTTTGACGCCGACGCCACAAAACGCCAACAAACGGCAACTAATATTGTACCGGCGTTTTCCGGCGTTTTTTGACGCCGACGTTTTTAGGTTGAAAAATAGCAGAGGGATGATTTTTTTTAAAAAACGCCTATTGACGCCGACGCTCACTAACGCCGATGCATAACGCCGAAAAACGCCGATTTTTTTCCTTGACGTCGGGTCCGACGTTTTGTTTATAAAGGTAAATGAGAGGTCTGGGGTATTTTTTTTTTTAAACCAGATCTCTCAATAAAGAGGATCTGTAATACTTATTTCTATTACCAGGGATGTTTACATTCCTTGTAATAGGAATAAAAAAGTGATTAAAAATAAAATAAAAATAAAGGGACAGTATAAAAATAAAAAATAAAAAGCAAAATAAACCAGAAGAATTTTTTTAAAATGCCTCATTCCTTCATGCTTGCGCGCAGAACTGAACGCAGAACTGAACGCATAAATATGTCGCGCCCGCATATGTAAACGGTGTTCAAACCACACATGTGAGGTATCGCCATGATCGTTAGAGTGAACCACACATGTGAGGTATCGCCATGATTGAGTGAGAGCAATAATTCTAGTGCAAGACCTCCTCTGTAACTGTAAACAGGTAACCTGTTAATTTTCTTAAAGCGTCGGCTACGGAGATTTTTAAGTACCGAAGTTTGTCGCCATTCCACGAGTGTGCGTAATTTTAAAGGATGACATGTTAGGTATCTATTTACTCAGCATAACATCACCTTTCACATTATACAAACACATTGGGCTTACTATACTTTTTTGTTTTTTTTTAATTCATTAAAGTGTACTTAAACAAAAATGCTTTGAAAGACCGCTGCAGAAATACAGTGTGACATAAAATATTGAAACAACCACCATTTTATTCTCTAGGGTCTCTGCTAAAAATATATATATAATGTATGGGGGTTCTAAGTAATTTTCTAGGAAAAAATACAGATTTTTACTTGTAAACAACAAATGTCAGAAAAAGGCCTGGTCTTAAAGTGGTCATGGTGATTGTAAAGTCTCGTTTAATAATAAAAAAAAAATAGCAAACATGTTATACTTACCTCCTCTATGCAGTTAGTTTTACACAAAGCTGCTCCTGCCCTTTCCCTCCTATCGAGTGCCCCCACAGCCAGCAACTTTCTATGGGGGCACCAGAGCCGAGTCAGAGCTCCATGTATCCATTCAGACATGGCCCCGCCCTCTCCCCTGATTGGCTGACTGACTTTGAATGACAGCCGCGGGAGCCAATGGCACCGCTGCTGTGTCTCAGCCAATCAGGGGGGGTGTCCTGGACAGCTTAGACATTCGTGGACATCGCTGGAGAGAGATGGGGCTAAGGTAAGTAAATAGAAGGGTGCTGGGGGCTGCTACACACAGAAGGTTTTAATGCATTGAATGCATTAAGATAAAAAAACTCTGCCTTTAGAACGCCTTTAAGCTGACCATACAATATACAATTTGATTATATTTAAAATTACCATCAACTATGTGGTATAAGGGCCTGCCTGTTTTCATACCAAGTAAATGAATTGTTTAAGTTTTTCCCCATGTTACACAGTTTTGGTAGGTCTGAAGCAAATTGTACAGGGATTGTACAATTAGATTGCATACTGTATGGCCAGTTGTAGGGTTAGGGGTCAAAGGTTGTGGGGGGAAATTTTCTTTGCACTTGTTTTCGGCACAGAAATCGCATACCAAGTTGTTATATATGTTTGACTATAATCACCACGCATTAGCATCTCCATAGCTTTGAACTGTACGAATTCCGGCAAAGATCTCTTTTTCTGGAATTAAAAATAACCTTCCTTTATCCTGTAAATTATGGACTGACTCATGTAAGGATTAAAATAGCATCCAGTCTTGATGAGACTGTGCCTGGCAGATGCAGCAGCGTGAGTCGGCGAGCAACATGGAAGAACACAGCCTCTATTGTAGATGAGCCACTGAGATTTGTCTGGGAACAGAATGAGACCCAGCAAGTGACCTTTCCATCAATTCCAATGGGAAAACAACCAGAAATAGAATTTAATATGTGATACAAATAAAGCACAGCACATTGCAATAAGTCTGACACTTCAGAAAGGATGATCCAGAAATATACAGTATATAGTAGAAAAGCTGAACTCCAGGCAAACAGCTAAATGTATATTTGAAAAACAGATATTATTATTATTATACAGGAATTATATAGTGCCGTCAGTTTGAGCAGCTGTTTTACCTACCAAAGCCCCACCAGACAGCAGAGTCAGATTGGTGGTCTGCCTTAACTCTTTTGCCGTTATGCATAAGAGCTTGGTCCCCTCCCTGCCCCCAGTCTGTGATTGGCCAATAAAGGAGCAGCAGCACAGCGATGAATCATGGCTACAAATCAATGCAGACGTTTAAAGGTAACTCCACTTTCATGGGAAAAAAAAGATAGCAAATAAAAAAAAAATAATAATATAGGGTATACAATTGCATCTCAAGTCATATTGTGATTGAATGTTATTAACCACTTCAGCCCCGGAAGGATTTCCAGCTTTAGGACCGGAGCCCTTTTTGCGATTCGGCACTGCGTCGCTTTAACTGACAATTGCGCGGTCGTGCGACGTTGTACCCAAACGAAATTTGCGTCCTTTTTTTCCCACAAATAGAGCTTTCTTTTGGTGGTATTTGATCCCCTCTGCGTCATTTCTGATCGCCGCTATAAACAAAAGAAGAGCGACAATTTTGCAAAAAAAACCAAATTTCTTACTTTTTGCTAGAATACAAATCCAAAAAAAAAATATATCGCAATCGGCGTTTATTGATTGGTTTGCGCAAAAGTGGTCGCGTTTACGGATGATGAGAATTCATTTTTGGGGTTTTTTTTTTTTTTTTTTATTAGTAATGGCGGCGATCTGCGATTTTTTGCGGTACTGCGATATTTCAGCGGACATGTCAGACCATTTTGACACTTTTTTGGGACCATTGGCATTTATACAGCGATCAGTGCTATAAAAATGCACTGATTACTGTGTAAATGCCATTGGCAGTGAAGGGGTTAACCTGCAGGGGGCGCTCTAAGGGTTAACTATGTTCCCTGGGCGTGTTCTAACTGTGGGGGGACTGCCCTAGCTGGGGAAGGGAAGTGGTCACAGCCTTCATGTACAGGAAGGCTGTGATCACAGCCCTTCCCCCTCACACAGAGCGGAGGTCCATGTTTACATACACGGACCTCCGCTCCTTCGCTCCGGGGGGGCCATCGCGGGTAGCCGGCGGCAATCGAAGCCGCCGCACCCGCTCCCTGGCCCTCCCCGAACACAGTGAGCGTGCGGGCGCGCCTCCAGCGGCGCGCGCGCGCTCACTAAACTCGTTCCCGCAGCCGCCGTCGTATGACGGCGTTTTGCGTGAACGAGCCACTTTGCCGCCATCAGATGCCGATCGGCGGTCGGCAAGTGGTTAAAAGTTACTTTTCCTGTTCAATCTGCAGCTCTGTAATTTTCTATAAAGTGCAATGCAATATGGCTGCCTGGTGGTGTTCTGTACAAAGAATGTATACAGAATCCCCTCCAGATATGTCCTTTCCTGCTTGTGTGATTGGCTCAGTGATTTGCCCAGAAGTCTACACTAAGATACAAGTTAGATTTTTGTCATCACCGCAACAAAAATGTCATTTTGGTAAAATACTCCAATAGGAAATAATTATTTAACCAGTTTGACGGCAGCAAGATGGCTTGTTATCTCAAACCGCCATCATATAACGGCGCTCACTGTGTTCCGGGGGTAGCCAGGAAGCGGGTAGGGTGGACTCGATCTCCGCAGTGAAAGAACGGAGGTCTGTGTATGTAAACACGGATCTCCGTTCTCATAGAGGGGGAAGGGCTGTGATCACAGGCTTCCTGTATATGGAAGCCATGATCACTCTCCTCCCACTGCCAGCCCAGCCCCCATACAGTTAGAACAAGCCTAGGGAACACATTTAACCCTTAGAGCGCCCCCTCAAGGTTAACCCCTTCACTACCAATGGCATTTACACAGTAATCAGTGCATTTTTATAAATGCCAATGGTCCCAAAAAAGTGTCAAAATGGTCCGACATGTCCGCCGCAATATCGCAGTACCGCTAAAAATCGCAGATCACCGTCATTACTAGTAAAAAATTTAAAAAAACGTAAAAACCCCCAGAAATTAATTCTCATCATCTGTAAACGCGGCAACTTTTGCGCAAAGCAATCAATAAACGCTGATTGCGATTTTTTAACCAAAAATATGAGGAAGAATATAAATCGTCCAAAACCGATGAAAAAAAAAAATGTTTTTTATGGGGTTTTGTTTGGATTTGTATTTTAGCAACAAGTAAGAAAAACTGTTTTTTTGCAAAATTGTCTCACTTTTTTTATTTATAGCGGCGATCATATATGACGCAGAGGGGATCAAATGTCACCAAAAGCTCTATTTGTGGGGTGAAAAGGACGCAAATTTCGTTTAGGTACAATGTCTCACGACCGTGCAATTGTCAGTTAAAGTGACGCAGTGCCGAAACGCAAAAAGTGCTCTGGTCCTAAACTGTGAAATCCTTCCAGGGCTGAAGTGGTTAAAGGGTTGAAAATTATGAAACCACTCCCATGAGATTAGGGACACAAAGGAACAGACAGTGATTTCTTCAGAATAACAAATGGTAGGAATCTGCAACAAACAAGGTTGGCCCAAGACAATGTGCTGCCTGGGTCCAAGAATCACCCCCCCCCCCAAAAAAAAATACATCCATTATTTGATATCATGATGGGTAAAACTAAAGTTAATTTTATCAGGAAGCCAGATTTTGCACTAAACACATAAGTGTGAACCTAGGTTAAGGGGTTAAGGTCTAGTGTAGTATGTAGACAGGCTAGAGTAGTATATAGACAGGCTAGTGTAATATATAGACAGGCTAGGGATATAGACAGGCTAGTGTAATATATAGACAGGCTAGGGTATATAGACAGGCTAGTGTATTATATAGACAGGCTAGGGTATATAGACAGGCTAGTGTAGTATATAGACAGGCTACTGTATATAGACAGGCTAGTGTAGTATTTAGACAGGCTAGGGTATATAGACAGGCTAGTGTATTATATAGACAGGCTAGGGTATATAGACAGGCTAGTGTAGTATATAGACAGGCTTATGTATACAGACAGGCTAGGATATATAGACAGGCTAGGGTATATAGACAGGGTAGTGTATATAGACAGGCTTATGTAGTATACAGACAGGCTAGGGTATACAGACAGGCTAGGGTATATAGACAGGCTAGGATTTATACAGACAGGCTAGGGTATACAGGCAGGCTAGGGTATACAGACAGGCTAGGGTATATATACAGGCTAGGATATATACAGACAGGCTAGGGTATACAGACAGGCTAGGGTATATAGACAGGCTATGATATATACAGACAGGCTAGGGTATACAGAGAGGCTAGGGTATATAGACAGGCTAGGGTATACAGAGAGGCTTGTGTAGTATACAGACAGGCTAGGGTATAGAGACAGGCTTGTGTAATATACAGACAGGCTAGTGTATATAGACAGGCTAGGGTATATAGACAGGCTCATGGGCATAGCACAAGGGGTTGCAGGGGTCACAATCTCAGCCCTGTCCCCAGCTCCAGGGGGCCCCTGCCCAAGTCCAGCTCTGATCTGCCCTAGGGCCCCATAGCCACGCTCCAGTACTGGGCTTCCATTTTGCCTACAGTCCACACCCATCCATTCTCATTGGCTGGGGAGAAGCTGTGAGCCATTTCCTGAATGAAGAGGAGCACAGGTGAGAACAGCCCAGGATGGAGAAGTGCCTGTGCTTTGTCCTGGCAACATGGAATAGTAACCGAGCTCAGCGAGTTAAGAAGAGGAGAGTACTATCCTGTAGCCCCAATGGGACCGATGTCACTGGTGAGGTAAGACACCTTTCAGTGTCTCCTAGTCTCCAGCTGAGATTCTCTGTACCCCCCTTCCACCCGGGGATGTTCTCTTATCCCACTTTCCTGACAACTGGGGAAAAGACACACACCTCCGGGAGGCGACCTTCTCCAACACCTGCCAATGCTGACAGAGAAACCTTCAGAAATTGCTAAAACAAATCCCTTAACACCTCCTGAGGGGACCCTGAGGTAGGGTTGCCGCCTCATCTCTTTAAACCCAAACGCATATGAATTACACAGGTTCTGAGGCTAATTAAATGCAGATAAGTCACCAAGTAAGTTTAATTACCACCTTAATCAGCCATAGAGCCTGTGTAATTCATGTGTGTCCAGGTTTAAAGGGATGAGGTGCCAACCTTACCCTGAGGGGCTGCAGGCTCCAGATTTTGTGTCACTTCGCCCATCCAGATCTAAGTTGTGCCCCCCCCCCCAAAGCCCCCTTACCACCCCTTCCACCCTGGATGCTATGTCCGGCTGCTGAGCTCCTTTCCCATTACAACACTCTATACTGCTCCTCCTCTGCAGGGCTGGAATCACATTCCTTTACAACACAGCCAGTCAGCCACAATCTTCGCAGGGTGTATCTGTCTACTGCAACTACACTGCCGTTCCAACCAGAGTATTTCACAGGTCAGAACAGCAACATAAAAGCAAGATACACCCTGTGAAGGCTGACAGACTGTGTGTAAAGGAATGTGATTTTAGCTCTGTGTAGTGCGGGGCTGAAGAGCTGTATACAGTGCAGGTATGGGAAATGAGCTCTGCCAAGTGACCTGCCCAGGGGTCCCTGTCCTCTAATTTTCCAGCAGTGATCCCTATCCTCTGATTCTCCAGTGGTGACCCCTGTCCTCTGATGTAAGGAGGAACTCTGGGAACTCAAAACTTTTAAGCCACTTTGAGTATCTTGGTGTGCGGTGGGTGTATCTGCACGTACGACAGAAGTGGTGGGGGGGGGCCCAGGTCAACTTTTGCATCGGGGCCCACAAGCTTCAAACTGCACCTCTTGGCAGGCTTGTGTAGTAAACAGACAGGCTAGAGTATATAGACAGGCTAGGGTATACAGAAGGCTTGTGTAGTATGCAGACAGGCTAGGGTATAGAGACAGGCTAGGATATACAGACAGGCTTGTGTAGTATACAGACAGGCTAGGGTATACAGACAGGCTTGTGTAGTATGCAGACAAGCTAGGGTATATGGACAGGTTTGTGTAGTATGCAGACAGGGTAGGGCATATAGACAGGCTAGGGCATACAGACAGGCTTGTGTAGTATACAGACAGGCTAGGGTATACAGACTCACCTGGCACCACCCCTGCTCAGGTCCTCATGTGAGAACATTCTTCCCGGCTCTATCATATGGGCGGAGCAAGGAGGAGACTCGCTCTCACACTCATCTCTGGCTTCTGGCTGTCAGTGAAGCACCGGATGCAGACCCAGTGATTGTGCCGCCGTGGCTGTGTGGACAGTGCTGTGTCAGGCAGCCCTCTCACTGAGTCTGTACTCGGTCCTGCTCTGCTGCCCCTCTCAAATTGCCACCTGGGTCCATTGGACCCACCGGGACCCATGGTAGGGCCAGCCCTGGCAACAAAGTTTGTTAAAATCCTTGCAATATCCATAGATCACACGGGGGGAATGTATTTTTCTCAACAAAAATGGAGTTACACTTTAATTCCCCAAATGCTGAAAGCAGCCAAATCTTTAATTCTGTAATTGAAGAACTAATGCACATTAGCTAAGACAACAACATGGGCTGCTTTCTCCAACCATGGTCTGGATCACAGCTTTACAAATACTCTACTATGCATCAAAACATAATGCATCCACCTGTTGGAGTATAAACCTGACCTCTTTTTTGCAAGTATTTAAGGGATGAAATCACACAATCTAGGTAGCATATGTAATTTAGTTATAATTATATGTGATCATTAATTGCAACTCTGACTTTTGATGGTGTCACATTTACTTATTACTTGTTATCTGGGGGCGCTTTTGGTTTTCCTCATTCCTGGGAGCTGCGATGCGCCCCTGGGGCCTTCCCTTCCTTCTTCGCTCTCTTTAGATCCGGGGGGGTGGGTAAGCACTCGCCGTGCATCGACGCCACGCCCCACGTGCCGTGCATATGGCATCATCCATGACGCTATGCGCCGATGTGTTGATTTTCCATCTGTGATCACCACAAGGGAGGGTGTGAGCGCCAATTGCCAGGCGAAATTAGCCGTTCAGGCATTGGTGCCGCCTCCCCCTAGATCACGTAGCGTGATGTTGCCAGTAATCCGTGGCAGACTCTTGCAAATACCACACGTTGGTGGAGCACTTATCTCATTCACCTTGAGACTATATGCAGCTCTATTGCTATGTTTTCTTTTTTCAAGGTAAAGGTATTATCTGGTTATTTGTTGTCTATTCTCTGGGTTTCTCTTGGTACTCTCCTATATGACCATTAGCTCTGGTGAGTTATGCAGTTCATATCACTTAGTGCTTTCGCTCTTCACCTGTCTATCTGACACCATTACATGCCCCTTTGGCTGTAGTTCTCCACTCTGCCATTTGTGCAGTTCTATGTATATTTACACATTGTATTTTCCACAGTAACCTTTTTGGAATTATATATAGTATACATATATATTATATTTGCTAATTGGGGACTACACTTCTATAAATGTCCTATACATCGCTGTTCATGCCACCATGTGGCCATGGATACTACTGCCACAGCTCCCGGGGATGATGTTCCCATGGTACCTCCAGCTGTTAACAATACTTTTGAATATATAGTTTACCTATAGGTAAGAGTGTTCGGGAATATGTCTTGTCCCCCCTCTCCCCCGTTTGTTCCCCCTCTGTGCCAACTATTAGATCATTTGCATTTATTCATTTTTTTATTATAGATACATCTATTTCATATTTGCTCCTGATGAGTGGAGATATCCACGAAACGCGTAGAGCTCCTGTCATATGCTAGCTACACCATTATAATCATGTGTCTAAGATTCTCCAGTATTATGTATATATCATTAATTGTATTAATATTTTTTAGTTAATTCATGTTCACAATGACTCATATAATGGACTACATACTGATACTTTCATTATCATACATTGTAAATCATGTCGTAATATGTGTATATACATGAATTATCAAGGTGTTATTCATTGCTAATAACTCCATATATGTTTACCATGTATTTAATGTAATATGTAATATGGAATCATTAAACATGTTTTTATATACTTATCTTCTAGCAGTGTGCTTCATATAAAGTCCCAAATAACCCCCTTCTTTTAGCCTCCCTACTTTGTTATACCATTATGTACCTGTTACTCTAAATTTCTGAACTATGTTACTTAGGCCTGGTTCACACTAGTCGGTTTTCAGACGTGACCTGAACCCCACAGAATCACATGACAATGGAAATTACATTATTCTCTATGATGCCCAATCACATCAATGCAGCACAGCTCGGCACATCTTTGGAAAATGGTCCTATGCTACTTTGGTGTGAATGAAGAGCAATTTTGGCCCCATAGACTTCAATGGAAATGCAACATAAACAAATGTACGTGTATTTTTGATATGTCCTGCCGGCTGGAATACCTGGGTCTGATTCTGGACATGGTGCAGGCAAGGGTGTTTTTACCACCAAACAAGCTCCTGACACTTCAGGCAGCAGTGCGAACCCTGTTATCACGCCAGGGGTCCTCCTTACGGTTCTGTATGCGAGTGTTGGGGCTCATGGTGTCGACTTTCGAAGCAATACCTTGCAGAAGGCGATTTTGTCGCAATGGGACAAATCTCCCCTATCCCTAGACAGACTGATCAGGTTGGATCATCAGTCCCGAGCATCCTTGATTTGGTGGATTCGGGCTCCGGCCTTAAGGTTGAGAAAATGTTTTCTCCCCCTCAATTGGTCTATAGTAACGACGGATGCCAGCCTATCGGGCTGGGGAGGGGTCCTGGGTCAATTCTCTGCCCAGGGTCATTGGTCAGTGCAGGAAGCTTGTCTTCCAATAAATGTACTGGAACTGAGAGCGATCAGACTTTGTCTGTCCCGTTGGTCAGAAAGGCTGCGAGGCCTCCCTGTCCGGGTTCAGTCGGACAATGCCGCCGGACTCTAGATCAAGGGGAATGGTCCCTACATCCAGAAGTGTTCCGCCAGATTTGCCTCAAGTGGGGCACGCCAGAGGTAGACCTCATGGCCTCCAGGTTCAATGATAAGGTACAGACCTTTGTGTGCAGGACAAGAGATCCGTTGGCGGTCGCCTCGGAGGTGCTGGTAGCACCCTGGGGTCGGTATCAGCTACTGTACGTCTTTCCTCCTTTAAAGCTTCTACCGCGGGTTTTGCGCAGGATAGAAGCAGAGGGAATCCCGACAATCCTGCTAGCTCCTGATTGGCCTCGGCGTCCTTGGCATGCCGACGTGGTGCGGTTGGTGTCGGATGTTCCGTGGCGTCTTCCGCTTCGCGAAGACCTACTGTCTCAGGGGCCCATCTTGCATCATGCTTTACCCTCGCTGGCTTTGACGGCTTGGCTATTGAGTCCCAGGTGTTGAGGGATAGGGGTGTCTCGGACTCCGTGATCCCTACTATGATTGAAGCACGTAAAGATACTTCACGTAAGATTTATCATAGCACCTGGAAGGTCTATATTACCTGGTGCGAGACAGGGAGTTGGAGCCCCCGCTCTTATATAGTGTCCAGAGTACTGACTTTTTTGCAGCAGGGACTGGACAAGAACCTGGCATTAAGTACGCTTAAGGGTCAGATTTCGGCCCTGGTGGTTCTTTTTCAACGGCCCTTGGCATCTCATTCATTGATCCGTACATTTGTACAGGGGGTACGTCATGTGGCTCCTCGGATACGGTCGCCTCTGGCACCGTGGGATTTGAATCTGGTGCTTTCTGTGCTGCAGAAACCACCATATGAAAAGATTAGGGACATTCCCTTGCGACTGTTGCCGCAGGAAGTGGCTTTTCTGGTTGCTGTCACATCCACTAGGCGGGTGTCTGAGTTAGCAGCGTTATCCTGCAAGTCTCCTTACTTGGTCCTTCATAAGGACAAGGCGGTTTTGCGACCTTCCCCTTCATTTCTTCCGAAGGTGGTTTCTTCTTTTCATTTAAATGAGGATATTGTTCTTCCCTCATTGTGCCCGCACCCGTCGCATCCCAAAGAAGTTGAACTGCATTCTTTGGATGTGGTGAGGGCTTTGCGGGTGTATTTGTTTTTTACAGCTTATTTTCGGAAGTCTGATTCTTTATTTGTGCTGACGGAAGGGTCACGCAAAGGCATGGCGGCCTCATCAGCTACCATTTCTCGTTGGATAAGGAAGACCGTGACTCATGCATATGAGATTCGGGGTAAGGTTCCCCCGTTTCCAGTCACGGCTCATTCCATCAGGGCAGTTAGTACTTCCTGGGCGTTTAGACACCAGGCCTCGGTGTCTCAGGTGTGCAAAGCAGCTACTTGGGCGTCAGTGCACACGTTTACTAAGTTTTACAAAATTGATGTTTCAGCATCTTTGGATGCTGCTTTTGGCCGCAAAGTATTACAAGCGGCAGTGCAGGCGCGATTAGCGCCGCCTGAGAGGGCTTTTTCTGTTGGGTACAGTTGTTATAGTTTGCCCACCCCTCTTGATTGGCACAGCTTTGGGACGTCCCCACATGTCATAACAAGGCTGCGTCTGTCAGTGAACGGAAGAGTAAAAGGGATTTTATTATAGCTTACCGTAAATTCCTTTTCTCTGAGTTCACTGACAGACGCAGCACCCCCCCCTCTGTGTTGAGTTTGTACGGCTTGTTATGAACCGATGTGCTATGCAGAGCAGGGGGATTATATGCTAAGGTGAGGACGGCCCCCTGGGAGGGGCCAACCTATGCTTTTGTTTTATTTTTGCCTAGTCTACTCCTAGTAATATGAGCATAACCCCACGTGTCATAAGAAGGCTGCGTCTGTCAGTGAACTCAGAGAAAAGGATTTTACGGTAAGTTATAATAAAATCCCTTTTTTCCTCTCGATGATGGGGAGTGGACCAGGCCCTGAAGCAGTGATGCAAGCCCAAATCCTGATGTTCCCTCCACCATACTTCACCTTTATAATGAAATTATGTTTTAATGTTCGTATACAGTGCCCTTTTTGCATCATACATAGTAAACATGTGCAGAACAAAAACAATTGTTTGTTTCGAATTGATTTGTAATCTATATCAATTAGTTTAGTAAATTAGTTTAGTTAATTTAATTCGTTTTCGGAATTCATTTTGTTTATTCAAGTTCGAATTGATTTGTAATTTACATAAATTAATTTAGTTAAATGAGTTTAATTCATTTAATTTGTTTTCGGAATTTGTTTTGTTTATTTCACCTCAATTCGACCGGATTCAGAAAATTCAAATCAATTCGAAGTCCATTAGAAATCAAATTTATTCTATTCGAAATGTTAAACTTGGAAGATGCTTATATCCTTTCTATTCCATTCTATTCTATTGTTTTTTCTATTCTATTCTTTTATTTTCTATTCTGTTTTTTTCTATTCAGATTCAAATTTATTCTATTCGAAGTTCAAATTTCTGAAGATGGTATAGTGTTATATTCTTTCTATTCTATTCTATTGTTTTTTTCTATTCTATTCTATTATTTCACTTTCAATTCTATTCTATATTTTATAATATTTAATATTCTGTATTTTCAAATTCAAATTTTATTCTATTCAAAATTCAAATTCTGGAAGATGGTTATGTTCTTTCTATTGTATTCTATTCTATTGTTTTTTCTGTTCTATTCTAGCATTGTATTTTCTGTTCTAATCTATTATTTTCTATTCTATTCAAATTCAAATTTATTCTGTTCTAAATTTGAATTTCGTAAGGTTATATTCTTTCTATTTTATTCTGTTCTATTCTATTGTTGTTTTTCTATTCTATTCTATTCTTTTTTTCTATTTGAATTTAAATTTATTTTATTTGAAATTCGAATTTCAGAAGATAGTTATATTCTTTCTATTTTATTCTATTCTTTTTTTATTTCATTCCTTTTTTTATATCCTATTTTATCTGAATCTTGTCGGACATTTTTGTTTCCGTTTTTTGGATTTGTTTTGATTTGTCACTATTGTAATTCGGAAATCTGGATACATCTGAATACCTGAATAATGAATTTATCCAAATTTCAATTCGAGTTCGGCTTACACTCTCACTTACAATCACAATTTCTCTGAGAAATACCACTTTAACCCCTACTCGCCCAGCCTATTTTAAAATGACGGCTGGGCGGGAACACTGTGGTTCTGGGAGGATGTCATATGGTCTTGTGCTACCTACTGAGGAATCCTCAATTTGGAACCTAACCCTAAAAGTGACTTTTCTGCTGGCCATTACTTCCGGCAGAGGGATCTCAGAACTACACGTACTACTAGGAATAGAAGAAGAACACATCTCCTTTTTTCCAGACAGAGTGGAACTTCGCCCTATCAGAGATTTTACACCTAAACTTGCTATTCCTGCCTACTTAATGGAGCCATAGTCTTTACTGGGGTTTTCAGACTCAGACCTAGAATCCTGCCATGAATTAGATATTGCCAGGGTCCTCTGGGGATATCTGGATGCAACCCAAAACTTTAGAATCCCGGAAAGGCTTCTTATTATTCTATGGGGAAGGAACAGAGGCAAGGAGGCTTCCAGCCGAACCCTGGCTTCTTGGATTGTGAAGATAATACAGAAGGCTTACAGCATGAGGAATATGGAGCCACCTCCTCATCTGAATGCTCACTCAACAAGGGCAGTATCAGCCTCGTGGGCAGTAAGAGCAAACATGTTTTTGGAGACAGTTTGTAGGGCCGAAACCTGGTCTTCCAGGCACACGTTCCTCAGGCATTATCGAATCGACCCAGGGGCTCTTACTCCAGCAGAGTTTGGAAGAAAGACAATGCAGGCCCGCTATGACAGTTTCCAAATAAATTTCAGTTTTCTTGCATTTATCCCACCCTTGTATGCTAGTTATTTATCACAGGTATGCTGCCATGGAGGTGCCAGGAAAACGGAAAATTGTTTAATACTTACCGTAATTTTCCTTTCCTGGTGCCTATCCATGGCAGCATACACCCCACCCTAGGTATTCTATATTATGGAGAATGTTGGGGGTAGGGCTATGTCTTTATATTTTTGCTATCCACTGGTCCTGGGGGAGGAGTCGAGGCGGAGCTCTATCACAGGTATGCTGCCATGGATAGGCACCAGGAAAGGAAAATTACGGTAAGTATGAAACCATTTTCTGTTTTTTTTCACAAAATTTTCGGTCTTTTTTTGTTTATTTTGCAAAAATAAGAAAACCAGTGCTGATTAAATACCACTGAAAGAAAGCTCTATTTGTTTGAAAAAAATTATAAAATTGTAGTTTGCATACAGTGTTGCATGACCGCGCAATTGTTATTAAAAGTGTGACAGCGTTGAAAGCTGAAAATTGGCCAGGGCAGGAAGGGGGTAAAAGCGTCCGGTATTGAGGTAGTTAAAACACTCACATTAAAAAAAAAAAAATAGTTCAGTGAAATCTCCTATTATTATTTGATAAATACCAAACTGAGCTAAAAGAGAATAATTTATAAGCGGGAAACTACATGTTGATACCTAATTATCTCTGTCAGTATGTGTAAGAATTTACCAGACCTTTCTCTTCAATAACTTCCTCCATCTCTGGTTTTCTCTCTCTTACAAAGACTCGTTGCCCACTCGGTTTTAAGTACCTATTATGTGCTGTAGGAAAACACTTTGGTCTGTTTTTAAATAGCATTTCGGGGCACATTTGTGCTACTGAAAGCAGCATGATGCAATATCTTGCATACGTTTATATATTTTCTGCTCAAGCAAAAAGAATACCTATCCCATCACGCTCCAGACCAACATTTAAAACTAGACCCTCCTCATTAGAGATTAGAGATGACCAAATAAGGTATCTCCTATCATTACTTGATTACATTTTTACAGTACATGTCTGGCCATACACCAATGCATCTCTTAAAATGGTTGTCAACTTGTGACAACCACTTTAACTTACAGGTAAGCCTATGATAAGGCTTACCTGTAGGTGCCCTGCATATCTCCTAAACTTGTACGGTTCAGGAGATATGCAGTGCTGAAGCTGTGCCTACGTCATGTCGGCACATGCGCAGTGAAGGAACGGCCTGTGTGCCGTTCCTCCACTGAGACCGTGCCATGCCATGACAGTCACAGCGCCAGACAGCGCTGGACATCGCAGGCTTCGTTTGCAGGTAAGTGGCACATAATGGGCTACTACGCGATGCATAGTAGCCCATTATGCTTCTACTTCACCATCTGGGTTTACTTCCTCTTTAACAGCTTGCTCCATGCTGTACAGCCCTGTTGGGCTATTGTATTCTGATACTTGCCACCATCAAAGAATGTTGGGTGGAAAAGATCCATCAGGGACACCAACAAAGCCAATATTGGAGGGTTCATTAGGAACTGTCTGAAATTTGCACGGCACATGGTCAGTTAAGGCCCCATTCACACCTCTGTGTTTTGTAGCTTGTAGCTCGAAGGTCCAAGATGTTGCAGGAAAAAAAATCTATGATTTTCTATGGCGATAGTTCACATCTCTACTCCAAGCCATCTGAAGCCAAACGCCTGAAGCTCAAAAAAGTTCCAGAGCTTTTTTTTAGGCTTGAACCTGACAGATTTGAACGCTTTTGGTGCATTTTTATTCCCGTAGAAGTGAATGCATTTTTGTGCGATTTTCTGACCAAATGAAAAAAGTAAAAAATAAAACAGTAATAATGTATGAATTAATACATGTAAAATAAATACACAAATAACCAAAAATCATCATAAATGAATAAAATGTATTAAAAATATGTAATAATACATAAATTATTAATAATTAACCTCTTACCTTAAAAATATTAAAGAAACTATTATTATTAATGATAATAATAAAATAATAACTGAACACCCAAACAAAAAATTACTAAAAATAATAATAATAATAATAATGTATTTGTTTATTTTGTGTTAGGGTTAGGGTGTTTAGGGATTTGTGATTATTATTTTATTTTTTTAAGGGTTAGGGATTAATTATTTATGTATTATTACTTAGTATTCATTTATTAAATGTATTATTTATTTCTGATTATTTTTATTTATTTGTGTATTTATTTTACATGTATTTATTCATTTAATAATAATATTATTAGTAGTAGTAGTAGTAGAAGTAGTAGTAGTAGCAGTAATAGTAGTAGTAGTAGTAGTAGTAGTAGCAGTATTATTAACACCCTAACACAAAAACAAAAATAAATAACCCTAACTCCACCTCCTAATCTTAACCATAGCCTAACCTTAACTCTAACCCCTTACCCTAACAACAAAAAAGAATAAAAAATTAATAATAATAATGATAAAAGAAATAAAAGCTAATGGAAAAGCTAAAAAAGTTGAAATACCTAGCAACAAATTATGCAACAGAAGATAGTTTTCTCTATTGGCTAATAAAAAAACCCAAAGCTCAAAAACACTGTATAAAAACGCACCAAAATCGTGCATAAAAACACGGAAAAAAACGTTCAAAGACGCTACGCTCAGGTGTGAATGCAACCTAAATGTCAAGTCACAAAAATCTATAGTACAGGTTATCGCCCTGTCATGAAACTGATCTGGTCGAAAAAAATTCCAATGTAACAAAGGTGATGAAGTTCAGATACCCAGTGCTGTCTGCAAATCCTTAGTTAGTTTTCAGATCCACCCTCATGTCCAGATCAAGCCACTTGAATCCTAAGCACAGGCTGTACATAGGGCCTCAGTTTATGCCAAACTAAGATTAGGCATCACCCCTAATGTGATTCAACTGCAAATGGCAATTGTAAATAGTTTCCGGTAACAGAATAGCATTCTTAAAGTCATATGATATTTAGGAATGTTAATTGGACATTTAATTGGACAAATACTGTTAGATAAATATAGTAGTAAACATGTTTAAATTACCCAAACATTTTTGTAAGGCCCCATTCATGGGGTGTGTGTGCCCCAAGCAAGACCGTCTTTTACCCGTACAGGGATGCACAGGTGTTGCATGCATCCCTGTCCCATTGTTGTGTACTAGGGGAATAGATATGTGCAATTTGTTTCGGTCTGAATGTAAATTCGGACTCATTTCTGGTTATTCAGAGATTCGGATGTATTGAATGATTTTGTTGCAATTCGTTAAATTTCATTTTGTCTATTCGTTTTCTAATGAATTCCAAATTTTTGCCACAGTTCCAATTCAGATTGGTCGAAAAATGAATAAAACAGAATAGCTGGTTGTTAAAGCGGAGGGCCGCCCACCCCTTTAAAAATTAAAAGTCAGCAGCTACACATACTGTACACATACTGTAGCTGCTGACTTTTAATAATAGGACACTTACCTGTCCTGGAGTCCAGCGATGTCGGCACCGTAGCCGATGTTTCCATCAGCTGTCGAGTGCTGCCACCGCCATTGCCAGACCTGGCAGTGTAGACTTTTGGCTTCACTTCGTTTGGAGGTAAGTGCTAAAGGATATCTCATTATATACACTATATCATCAAAAGTATTAGGACACCTGCCTTCACACGCTCATGAACTTTTTTTTTTAAATCAGAAATTTTTATTGAGAGAGGAAGGAAACAATGCACACAACGACCGTATGGTCACATTAGATATGATCATGGTGTTACATATAAACTATGAAATAATCAGCATTTTTTATCAATATGAAGATATACATGGTATTCACAGTGTGCATTCTTCTCCCCCCTCCCCCCCATAGTGTTGTCATCTAGGATTCCAAAGAATACTGCATTCCTCATATCCTTTCTATGAGAAGAAAAATAAAACTAAGAAGAACCATCTCCTCTCCATAATCGATATTGTGTTCAACCTTAATTTCTTCACCAAACTTCTTTAATAACTTTTAACAGATCTCACAACTCTTGTCGCTGAATAGGACAACATGAGCCTAGTCTCGATGGGTACAATCTAAGCAAGCAGTCTATCCAACGCCAACCTTGGAGGAGCAAGCCCTGGGTTGCCGAACCAGGGCTGTGAAATAGCAGTGAATTTACCTATGGAGCTCCTGTGCTGATACGTCAGGTGTTCTCTGAGGAGGAGAGAATTAGCATACACTATCCATTGCTTTCTAGTATGTGTGGTGTGTGCCATCCAATGTCTGGCAATTAATTTTCTGGCTAAGTACAGGAGACGGGTTATCATAAGATATGTACCTTTTTCGTGCGTTTCTCTATCTATTGCCCCTAATAGACATACCACTGGTGTAATAGGTAAAGGTAATTGAGACAGGGTAGCCATAGTTTGGGTTACCATCTCCCAGTATCTCTGAAGCTTGGGGCATCACCAAAGCATATGAATGAAATCACCTTCATGAATCTTACACTTGGGGCATAATGGGGAATCCCGAAACCCCCACGCATGGAGTTTGACTGGCGTCCTGTAAGCCCTGTGGAGGACAAACAGCTGGGACAGTTTATGTGACGCCGATACAGACACCATGGGAATTGATTCCAGAATCATGTCCCGTTGGTCATTATCTATAGCTCCTAGGTCTGTTTCCCACTGAGTCCTGCAGCGCAGGCTCATATGGTACCGAGCCATGAGCAAAAGGGTAGCATATATTTTAGATATTAACCCCCGTTTGACTTTAGCTTTGACTATTTCCCAAATCAGAGAGGATGTCTCTCACCGTAAGTGTCTGCTCCTGCGTCTGCAACGCGTGCCGGAGTTGCAGATACTGAAAGAATAATTTGGGGTTCAATTGGAACTCAGTGCAAAGTTGTTTGTATGTTTTTAATATATTATCCTAGTAGAGTTGAGGAAAGAACCAGATCCCCCTATATTTCCACTCAGAGAAACCCCGCAACTTAGCCAACTCCGGAAAGTTCCGGTTATCCCATAAGGGGATAAAACATAGTGGGCCCTTAATTGCTAGTGCGGTCTTTGCCGCCTGCCAAGCTTTTTAAGCAGCATCGCCATAGCCGTGGAGGGGGGGGGGGCGGGAGATCCATCTCCAAGTGAGATGAGGCCGAGTGACCCAAGGCCCCCTGGGCACTAGTTGTGCCTCAGGATTCACACTGTCCACCTGTCCCCAGCCAGCCAGCTGCTGAAACTGGGCAGCCTGAAAGTAAAATTTAGTATTGGGGACTGCTAGGTCCCCTTTATCTTTACCAAACTGTCAGCCACTGTCATCTGACTTACCACCACTGACAGAGGTAATTTGCACCAAATTTGCACCAAACCAGACTCTTCTCCCGCTTCTATCCAGGAGCGGTTTCAAATTTAGTCCGATATATTCAACGGGGGTCAGGGACACCACAGCCCCCAAGTACTTGAAGGAGGTAACAACTGGGATCAGAGCTGCGTCTCCCAGAAGGGGCCCTGTCAGAGGATTGAGCGGCATCAGGACAGACTTTGACCAATTAATGGTGAGACCGGAGTAGCGGCCATATTGTATAATAAAATGCATGGCCACCCAGAGCGAATCCCCCGTGTCGCCAAGGGAAAGGAGGGTGTCTCCTGCATACATAGAGATCTTCTCCTCCAGGGAACCCCTCTGGAAGCCCACCAGATCTGCTGTATTCCTAATTTTTATGGTCAAAGGCTCCGCCACTAGGGCGAACAGCAAGGGGGACAAAGGGCACCCCTGCTGTGTGCACGCACATGAACTTTAATAGCATCCCAGTGTTAGACCGTAGGGTTCAGTATTGAGTTGACCCACCCTTTGCAGCTATAACAGCTTCAACTCTTCTGAGAAGGTCTGTCCACAAGGTTTAGGAGTGTGTCTAACGGAATCTTTGACCATTTTTCCAAAAGCGCATTTATGAGGTCAGGCACTGATGTTGGACGAGAAGATCTGGCTCGGAGTCACCACTCTAATTCATCCCAAAGGTGTTCTGACATTCCCATAGACACACTCCTAAACCTTGTGGACAGCCTTCCCAGAAGAGTTGAAGCTGTTACAATATAGTGTATTTCTTGTTATTATCAAAGGAAAACTGGCCCAAAATGTAAAAAAAATATATAATTAAAAAAAAAAAAAATTAGCTGTATAAATGTATGCCATTACCATGCCACCACCAAAAAAAATTCTCCTAGTTTTGACGTACATGAGAACTCCACATATGCATATGTGCATTAATTGTTGCTTGTACCTGTAGTTGGGCCCAGGAACAATAATGCACATTTAGCTGTTATTTTTAATTATCCTACCTACGGATGGGCGCTTGGGCGTGTTCGCAAGTGCACGTGCCCGAACCTGCCAGGAAGTGAACCCTGCATTGCGCTAACCACAGGCAGTGAGACATTTCCCTGATGCGCGGCTGCAGCGATCGGGGAATGTCTCCGTGCCTGTGATTATCGCAGTGCAGGGTCCACTCTATCTAAAACACACTGACACTAATGCTAACACTGATGCTAATACTAACCCAGATTGAGCCCTGACTAAACTATTTTATACAAAAACTCAAAAACTATACAAGAAAGCCCACATCTGTGACAAAGCATATATTGGGTTACAATGTTAAATGAGGGCACACCAGATGGCACCCCAGGGTGCCACAGCACCCCTGTTGATAAAGGCTGCATTAGAGGGAGGACATACTGTTCTGTGCATTAAATACAACCATGTAAATATAGTATGCTTTAATAAATCCAGTATAATAATAATACTAATATATAAATGATGTAAAAAAAAAAAAATGGGCCAGCATTACAACATTAACTAATAATGTGTTCGCACAGTAAATACGCCATATTTTCCTTTTAATAGACTGCAATTGACCACGGTTTTACAGTGTTAGCATGTTATCATAATTCTGTTGCCGAGGAATATGGTCGCATTTTCTGCTTGTCTGGAGTGCACTCGATACTCTGGATCTATATCGACCTCATTAGAGCTTTGCTGCAATGCTTCCATAAACAAATTACAGTGTTCAGTAACACATTAGTTATCAGTAAAGATGAATGAGTAATGTGGCCTTGTGTAGGCCAGCTGCTTTCCTCTTATCTAAATGTCAAACACCCCTAATTATTACTCTAAAGCTGCTTTTCTGTGTTTGAGCTACAGCTGTATGAAAGAGTTGGCTCAAATGCTAATTAAAAGGATGTTGTAGCTAAAGTTCAACTTTCTTAGATGCAGGAAATATTTTTTAGTTGTTAGATATGGCATGGGCTAAATGGATAAAAAATAACCTACATTAAAATAATGTACATTACCCAGAATAACACCCAGCCTTTAGCCCAGTGGTTCTCAACTCCTGTCCTCGGGACCCACTAACAGGCCAGGTTTGCAGGATAACTGAAATACATCACAGGTGATACCATTTGCTGTTCAGTGATTGCAGTATTCTAGTCTGCATCTCCCCAAGGTAATACTTAAAATCTGGCCTGTTAGTGGGTCCCGAGGACAGGAGTTGAGAACCACTGCTTTAGCCACTGGTGGAGGAATAACATATCAATTGGCCATGACCATCTTGTCCAGTTGCTAAAGAGAAATTACAATTTTCCAGACATGTTCACCAAGTGGGTCATACCCACATGTTCACCAAGTGGGTCATACCAAGAGAGAACAAGTCCACACTCTAGTTTATCAGAAAAAGAACTGAAACAATTCAAGCAGAGTTTATAAAATGGGTCACACTCAGCCATTAATACATAGCAATAGGAAAAGGTATACCTTTCAAAGTGACCCATAGTTGGATAAAACAGTAAATCAGGACTCCAGTCTACAAAGAAAAGGACTTTTATGCAGAAGTATTTTCCCTATAAAAAAATCATGGACCCTGTCCAAGCAGCAATGGGTATATATGCCTTTTGAATTATCTGCATTGGACTTAAAAAAGTTGTAACCCTAAAAAAAAAGAGATCCTGTTCCCCTATAGTAGGTTAAACAGCACATCACTTGTGCTGTCTATTCTGTTCCTCTCTATGCTGTACCTGGTTGACCCTGCCTGTCCATGTGTCCCCCTTAGTGTGCTGACCACAGTAATAATGGCTGCTGATCCATGATTACCGTGGTCAGGTTACATGCCTCCGTCATCCACTGCTCTCCTCTCCTCCCCCCATCCCTGCATGTCAGCTCCTGTGTGTGTGAGCTGTCTCCTGAGCCCCCCACCCACCCTGCCACTATTAGTAGCTGGCAGTCAAGTTAAATAAAGATTACTGCCAGCCCCTCTGTATTACTGCGCCATCCTACACTGTGTAAATGTTTGCATTTTGCCTGTAAATACCTAATTTCAGATAGTTTCAGGCTAGTCATGTGATCTCAGGCCGCTCCTCCGATCTAAGGACTTCAGCTGGAGTAGCTGAGCAGAGAGCACAGCGGTCACGTGACCTCCCGACTGACGTCAGAGGGGGGATCTTGGCCCCTTCCACTGGGGCCCTTAACTCAGGGGAGGAGAGCAGCCAGAGCTAGCTTAGTAAAACAGAGGGGCTGGCAGTAATCTTTATTTGACTTAACAACCACTTTAACCTCTTCAGCCCCGGAAGGATTTCCCACTTTAGGACCAGAACACTTTTTGTGATTCGGCACTGCGCCGCTTTAACTGACAATTGCGCGGTCGTGCAACATTGTAACCAAACGAAATTTGTGTCCTTTTTTTCCCACAAATTGAGCTTTCTTTTGGTGGTATTTGATCACCTCTGCGTCATTTCTGATCACCGCTATAAACAGAAAAAGGAGCAACAATTTTGCAAAAAAAAAAAATATATATATATTTCTTACTTTTTGCTATAATACGTATCCAAAAACAAAACATGTTGGACCATTTTGACACTTTTTTGGGACCATTGGCATTCATACAGCGATCAGTGCTATGAAAATGCACTGATTACTGTGTAAATGTCATTGGCAGTGGAGGGGTTAACCTGCAGGGGGCGCTCCAAGGAGTTAACTGTGTTCCCTGTGTATGTTCTAACTGTATGGGGGCTGGGCTGGCTGGGGGACGCGTGTAAATGTGTGTAAACGTGGTATCTCATGTTTAGCCGCGTTTCGTTTACAGGCGTTTTTAACGGAGAAACATTTTGGACTATTTTCAATGTAAAAAACAAACGCAGCTAAACGCAGCATGTAAACACGACACAACGGCCGTTTTTAAACGTCGGTTACTATCTGTCAAGTTAAATCGTTCACAAGAGGTTTTAAACATCCCGTGTACATGAAGCCTAGATTGCAAGTATCTGAGTGTTTTATTACAGTGTGTCATATAAATTTGTAGTCTGTGGCTCATGTCCACCAAAATCATCAAAATATAAACAACTGTGTGCAACAAAATCAACAAAATAACCAGCCGAAAGAAAGAAAGAATGAAAGACAGAAAGAGTTTTTTTTTTATTTTGCTGCCTAGTAAACATGCAGTAATTATAGCAAAGTATAAAGATGGGAAATGAATTTCCCAAGAGAATTATGACCAAAAATTTTTTGGCCATACTTCTCTTGTGGTCACAGGAGTACCCAGGAGCTAGAGCAGACTCTGATAGGATCCCAACAATATTGTCGGAATCCACCTGGCTACCTGATTGCTCGTTGGCAACACATATCAACATGCAGCTGAGAGTAGGAACCACCTGCACCTGCCCCCTGTCCAGCACAGCATTCCAGTGAGTGTTGGCTGACAGTCAGGTTGACAGTCACTGCTCTCCACTCCGAGCAGACCAAGAACTGAATGATTAGTGGTCATGTGATCGCTCAGTTCTCGCCATTAGAGCCGACAGGGGACAACTGCAGCATCACACTGATGGTGCAGCATAGAGATGAGTATGTATGTTTATTTTTTACAAACCCATTCTTCTCCTTTAAGGATAAAATACTGATATATTTGTAGCAAAACCAGCAAGAATGTGTTTTATCTAAATAATTTTATTGTAGTTATGTATTTTTGTCTCAGGGCTTGGCATTATGGCTGTGAGACCTGTGCATGTAATGTGTAAATAGATGTTATTTTAGCTTGTCCATAGACAACTAGCTTGAATGCAACACATCTTCCAAATGCCATGGAGCATTCCATAAACTTGCCAAGCTAGCACTGTTGACCTAGCAATGAAGATGAGGATGAGAGGAATGAAATGGCATAGGCTGACTCCTGGTGCTGCTCATCTTGGAGGAGAATGATAGTTGAGAAAAAAAACATTCCCCTCTGGGATATCAATGTACAGTGCAGGGATTTTAACAAACTTTGTTGCCTATTCCTACCTATTTCTGTTCTAATGAAAAAGCGATTTGCTGTCTTCAGGGTGAATCTGAATGGAAGTGATTTATTATTATTATTATTAGCAGTAGTAGTATTATTATACACTTGTGGGGTTCTAATAAGGAAATTGCAGTGTCTGATTCCCTTTAGGCTGGGTTCACACTTGTGCGATCACAGACATCGCATGTAATTCACACCGAATTGCTGTGCAGATCACTTGCGATGTCTGTCCAATGCGAATCCAGCCATACAAACTGTATGTCTGAAGTCGCATAGCATTCGTACCAAAATGGTGCAGGACCCTTTTTTTGGTCCGCATTGGAATCGGATCGCATGGGTGTTCACACCTATTTGTTCCAATTCCTGCACCATTTGGTGTCATTAACGTTACATTGACACCCCCAGCGGTTCGCAGATGTCGGTGTGAACCAGTGTGCAATTCAGGTGAGATGCGGGAACACGCACTGGATCGCAGGGTTTTCCCGCATCGCACCAGTATTCAACAAGCCCAAGACGTGATTAACTCTTTGGGGGCATCTCAACAAAAAAATTGTTTTTGCTGCAGAGGATGACTAAAATCTGACTTGCATCCTCATGTAGATTTCTGGGAAAATCAGAACACATCCAGGGTGCAATATTGCATTGAATTTTACAGAAAATTTTAGCACTGCAGATTGAAAAAAAAAGATGATTTGTGAAGAGGATCTAAAGTCTAAACTTTTTTTTACCTAAATGCATTCCCTGCATTAAAGCAGAGTTCCACCCAAAAGTGGAACTTCTGCTTTAAGTGTTGGTGACCCCCTGACATGCCACAATTGGCAGGTCATTTTTTTGGGGGGGAGGGCGGATACCTGGTTTTGACAAGTATCCATCTCCCACTTCCTCTCCTAGCTCTGCGGCCCTGGAAGGAAGTTCACCTCTCCCCCCTCCCTCCCGTCAATGTTCTGCGACATGTCACAGGTCCCAAAAGATTGCCCGTCCATTCAGAGCGCTGCAACGCGGCTCGCGCATGCGCAGTGCGTGCCCGGCTTTGAAGCCTCAGCCAGGCGCCCACAGTTGCAATGCTGTCGCCGCACGTAGGAGGGGGAGAGGAGCGAGGCTGCAGGTGGCCGCACCGCTGGAGCATGGGACAGGCGAGTGTCTGATTATTAAAAGTCAGCAGCAACACTTTTTGTAGCTGCTGACTTTTAAATGGGTGGAACTCTATTAAGTTAAAAAAACACCCCCTGCCCCTAAACACTTACCAGTCTCCAATGATTGTTCCAGCACTGTGCTTGGCCACAGCCCCTCTCGCTTCACTTCCTGGTCTCCCAGGATACTCAGGCAGCAGCAGGAGCCATTAGCTGTCTGTCAAATCCTGTGAGAAGGGAGTGGGGGGCATGGCTGAGCCGCACTGTGTGTGTCTATGGACGCACACAGCCCAGCTCAGGAGCGTGTCCATATGAGTTCCCTTATTGCACAGGGCTTGATATGGGGGCACTTGCAGGGAAAAGGAGAGGACAGCGCTGGCGGGGGACAGCTAAAAAAGAGGTACAGGATCTCTCTGTGCAACATCATTGTACAAAGCAGGCAAGTATAAACCTTCTTTTTGTTTTAATAAAAAAAAAAGTGTACGTATCATTTTAAATACATTCAATAATAATACTGTATGGCTTGTTTTGCAATTGTATGGAATTTTTACATGCCTTTCCTTTTAGGGCCCTAGCAGGGCCATTGGACCTGGGCAGTCCTGTTTTCCTATACATTGAAATACTGTTTATCAGGTATGTTTCTTATATCTGATTTCTGCATATGCACATTTTTTACAGGGCCAATACGTTAGAACCTTTATTGATGTGGGATCATTATGATATGCTAGTAGATCTTTTGGCTAACCACCCATCTATTTTGGACTTGCTCCATCGGGCTGTCCTCCTGCCCCTTGATCCCTTGTGGGTTTTGGGCTTTCATTGCTCTGATATGGGATTCCTGTGAGAGGCGCTGCGACAGGTCATTGCCCTATCAATCTGGTCTATCTATTCATGTGAGTCAAAATGCTTATGGTCAAAAATCTTTATTGTTGATGTTTTTGCAATAATATTACATTGTTATAATCTCTATTGTTATTGTATACCTAGGCAAGTTCCACCTTCATCCCCTGAAGAAGACTGTCCACAATTGAAATGTGTTGGGAGTAATTGGTTGTTATTCCTTGTTGATTTACAGTATATATGGTGTATGATACCTTGGTTCCCGGTTGGACTAATCGGTGACCATAAACTGATCTGCCTCTGTACATTACATGGTATTCCTATTTTTTAATAGGAGACCAGTAGTTGTGGCTCTATAGTCATGGCTCTATAGTCATAGACCAGACTATGTTATATATCAACTCTTTTAATCTGTCTTTCCGTACAAATAAAATATATTTCTTTTATAAGTAATTGTAATACATTTTGGCTGCCTTAAAGTCCCATAGAGATGCGTTTTTACATATTTTGCATTTGTGCATGCTATATACTGTATTTTTTCTCCCATGAAGATGGAGTTACCCTTTAAGCGTGTATGACCCTATTGGTGATCTTGTATTATTTGCCAAACACTTTGAAGAGAACCTGTCACCAGGATATTTAGATATTCAGACTGCACACATCTCATTAGTTGTTCCCCTTGCATCTCATTCTCTACTCATATTGGTGTCACAAGAAACACATTATTTTACCCAGCAGTACAGCAGTTCTTTTCCTCTTATTTAAATGCAATTTTAGAAAGCTAAAAATACATTTTTATTCCTGACAGCAAATTGTAAAAAAAAAAAAAAAAGCTTCCTCTTTATTATCTTCTTCATCGTTTTTATGTCTGTACTAAAGTCCATAGGCAAAAGCAAATAAATGCCTCTAATGACATTCTAATTTACAGCACTAAGTACTGTTGAGTTTACTACCTGTTATCATATTATCTTAAAAATAGATGTTGTCTTTTTAGTGAGAAGGTAGTTTATTATCAGGTATGGCAATAAAAATGTAACTTACATGTAGTACCCTCCTAGATAGGTGCTAAGATTAGTTAGATTTGGTGCTGGCTCAATGTGTTTAGTGGGGCTGTATTCTTTTTTTGTGGGGTAAATTTAGCTTGTCTCGCTGTAACCAGTGTAGCTGCATGTGGTTAGGTCTGCTCAGTGTTTCAGCTGCTGCTAGTTTTGACTGTTTCTTTTGCTTTCCAGATAACTAGAGAACTCTCTAGTCTAGAGCATTGGTGTTAAGCAATGCAAATAGTAGTATGAATATTTACACAGCCATGGCCAATCCTATGGAGGATGGCCCTGATGGCTGCTGGGAGTCTGTATAAATACTCGGAAACACTCGGAAACACAGAGTTTCTGGGTCTTTGCCTGCAGAGGGGAAGTCCAGGCTACAAGGCTTGCTGCCTTTCAGGGCAACACTGCCATATGCTTGCTGTTTGCGAGACCTCAGGTGGGTGACCTGAGGGCCAGGATCCTGAAGCTACTGAGAGATGACTGAGGGGCTGTTTGCTGACGATCCGGTCTGGTATTACTGAAGAAAGGTGTTGCTTGGAAGAGTGAAGTAGGCAACCAGCTGTCCCTGGACATTTTGTGAGTACAGATTGCTGTGAGAGATATTTGGGCTGCTGCCTCCCCTCTTGTGCAAGAGAGTCAGCTGTGTGTGTTCGACCAAAGGGGACATCGGTTGGTGTTCTGAAGAGCTTAGTCTATCCAGTTCTTTGTGAAGAGACTCTGCTCTTGGTGCTCCAAAGAAAGAATCCTGCTTTTCACTGCTCCTACTACAAGCCTAGTCCACAGTTTGCTAATGCAAGGATTTCTGCCCCAGCTTTTCTGACAGGAATTTACTGTCCTCAACCTGTACATAGTTCTCATTTTTAGAGTATCCCAATTCCCTCAATCCTATCCCAGTTACTGCAAAATAACAACAAAAAGAACACCCTTGGACTTGTTATTGAGCCAAAGAGTGACTGTGAACATTTGCCTAGCTGTGGGGCAATGCACTTGGAAAACAACCAGCAGCTCCTTCTGTGGTTGCACTACATACAAATAATGTAATATGTATAATTACCTAGTAAATGTCTGAAAGTTTAAAGAAAATCTTAAGCAACAACTAAAACTACGAAATGTAGCCTATATGCTAAAATTTAAAAAAAAATCCACCCAAATTGCCATAACTGTAGTTTTATACATTTCCCATTATTTCCTTATTTGATTATTTTCCAAGTTTGATTGTGAAAGAACCTTGGGGCTATTCTAGCTGTGCAACTTTCCATTCTCTGGACTGCACCGCCTTTCATAAGGAGACTCCTGTAGGGATGGGACAGAAGTGTGAATAATAACGTTCCTAAAAAAACTGTTGGTGCGCAAAATTTAAGTAGGGTTTTCCTGGGGTGTGAATAATTATAGTGCATGCAGAATCTGATGTTTGTGTTTGGGAACACTTAAAGGAGAAGTACAGCCAAAGCGTGTTTGGCTGTACTTCTCCTATGGTTCACAGGAGTGCAGTTAGTTTTCCAATTTTCAGTCACAGAAGTCAGTCAACAGAGTCAGGAGTCCAGATCCTTGGACCGACACTTGGCTCAGCTTCTCAGCGAGCAGCTGAGAGCCTGAGCCGGTGTTCTGTCGATAAGTGCCCTCTATCGAATTAGTCCGAGCATGTGCAGAACGTATCGGCACAACAGCTGATTTCCCGATCAGCTGCTGTGACGCTGCTCGTCACATGCGCAGACATAGGGCACTCTTCAATAGCCCGGAGTGTTGGATACAGAGCGGAGGGAACACAGCACAGCCTCACTGTTGTGGGGTGGGTTGATGGGCGGATCCATTAGAGCTAATGAGCGGGTTTAGTAGAGCGAGAAGGGAGTGTGTGGATCTACTATTGTATTGTACCCTGTGTGTGCCAACCTCACCGCCCTGCCTGATCATCCTGTGTGTGTCAACCTCATTGCCTTGCCTGATCACCCTGTGCGTGCCAACCTCACTGCCCTGCCTGATTACCCAGTGTGTGCCAAGCTCACTGCCCTGCCTGATCACGCTGTGTGTGCCAACCTCACTGCCCTACCTGATCACCCTGTGTGTGCCAACCTCACGGCCTTGCCTGATCACCCTGTGTGTGCCAACCTCACCGCCCTGCTTGATCACCCTGTGTGTGCCAACCTCACTGCCCTGCCTGATCATGCTGTGTGTGCCAACCTCACCGCCCTGCCTGATCATCCTGTGTGTGCCAAACTCACCGCCCTGCCTGATCATCCTGTGTGTGCCAACCTCACCGCCCTACCTGCCATGTATCCTGTGTGAGGGTCCTCCTCTGACACCTCTTGTCAGGACTTCACTCCACTATGTGCTCCTTCTACATGACTGACCCCTCTGTGTGCTCCCCCTACACTACTGACCCCTCTGTGTGCTCCGCCTACATGGGGGAACCCTCTGTATGCTCCCCCTACATGTCTGACCCTTCTGTGTGCCTCTGTCACTCCAGCTGATATGTTGTACACAGCCATTGCATGCCGTATAGTGCCATTGCATTCTGTATACCAACGCATGCCATACAGAGCCATTGCATTCTGTATGCCACCGCATGCCGTACCGTGCCAATGCATGCCGTACCATGCCATTGCACGTCGTACCATGCCAACGTATGCCGTGCAGAGCCATTGCACTCTGTATGCCAACGCATGCCGTACCATGCCATTGCATGCCATACGGTGCCAATGCATGCCATGCCGAGCCATTGCATTTTGTATGCCAACGCATGCCGTACATGCCAGTGTGTGCGCTACCCCCCTCCCCCCCCAATACATGTCTGCCAATGTGTGCTGTGTACATACAGCACTGAAGGGGTTAAGGTGCTCCCATTATCCAAATAGCATGGTCCTGCCACAAAGCCAAATCCGCTCTGCAACAGATGAAAATGCACTCTCCTACTCTGCCAAATGAACCCGCCCATCAACATCCAAAAACCCATCCCGCAACAGTGAGGCCACGCTGTGCAGAATCAGTGTGTGTGTATAATACAGTGGTTCTCAACTCCGGTCCTCCGAACCCACAAACAGGCCAGGTTTGCAGGATAACTGAAATACATCACAGGTGATATCAGTTGCTGCTCAGTGATTGCAGTATTCTAGTCTGCATCTCCCCAAGGTAATACTTAAAATCTGGCCTGTTGGTGGGTCCCGAGGACAGGAGTTGAGAACCACTGGTATAATAGTAGATCCAAACTCTCCCTCCTCGCTCTACTTAACCCACCCATCCGCTGTATTGAATCCTCCCATCAACCCACCCCGCAACAGTGAGGCCGCGCTGTGTTCCCTCCACGCTGTGGCCAACACTCCGGGCTATTGAAGAGTGCCCTCTGTCTGCACATGCGCCGAGTGGCATCACAGCAGCTGATCGGGAAATCAGCTGTTGTGCCACTGCGTTCTGCGCATGCTTGGGCATTATTCAATAGAGGGCACTCATCGACAGAACACCGGCCGCACTGCCCTCTCTAAAGCCCAGTGCTCCAGTGAGCGAGGAGGGGGCAGAGCAGAGAGCTGTGACTGACAGTCAGCAGCTCTGCTCACGGAGCTGTCAGAACCAAGCGATCCGCGGTGTTCGATCGCTCAGCGCTCAATGTTAGAGGCCCCGGGGAACAGATGCAGCATCGGACGGATGTTGCATCCACCTAGGTAAGTATGAATCTAAAAAAAAAAAAAAACACACTTCTCCTTTAATCTGCAGAACCATAATCTGGAGATAAGGTGACTTTCAGACTGACGAGAATAAAGAAAAATGATGTTCCTGCCCAATCATGTACTATGTAGGTACTCAAACAAGTAGAATTCTGGATTTTATTTTTATTTTGGATAGAAATGAAAAGGATTATAACCTCTGTCAGTGTCTGCAGGGAGATTTTCCTTTACTTCCTGTCTTGGTAATACAGCATGAAACAAAAATCTTGCAGTGACACAGTGCAGCATCAAAAATGTATTAAAGCTTTCAGGCTTTCCCCAGAAAGATTTGGCTGGAGTTGTACACTTTTAATAGAACAGTTGAGTTTAATGACAATATAAAAAAATGTGTAAACATAAAATTAAAAATTAAACCAGGTTTACTGGCGCATTAAAGGTAAGCATCTTAAAACCAATTTTAAAGTGAACATGTGACAGGGCTATAGACATTCAAGTAGTTATATGCTTTTAACAAGCAGTAAATTAGCTTTAAAATAAGCCCTCACTGACTATCTGTATTCACACTGTGAGTCAATCGGCCCTCAATTTTTACAGAAGCATGAAAGTTGTTTTCTCAGCAGTTCAGCTATCTCCCACTCCCGCCACCAAGCAGTGATTCAGCAACTCGGCTATCCCTGCTCCCTCCACCAAGCAGTGACTCAGCAGTTCAGCTATCCCTGCTTTCTCCACCAAGCAGTGACTCGGCAGCTCAGCTATCCCCCACTCCCTCCATCAAGCAGTGATTCAGCAGCTCAGCTATCCCTGCTCCCTCCACCAAGCAGTGATTCAGCAGCTCAGCTTCCCTGCTCCCTCCACCAAGCAATGACTCAGCAGCTCAGCTATCCCCCACTCCCTCCACCAAGCAGTGATTCAGCAGCTCAGCTATCTCTGCTCCCTCCACCAAGCAGTGATTCTGCAGCTCAGCTATCCCCCACTCCCTCCACCAAGCAGTGATTCAGCAGCTCAGCTATCCCTGCTCCCTCCACCAAGCAGTGACTCAGCAGCTCAGCTATCCCCCACTCCCTCCACCAAGCAGTGATTCAGCAGCTCAGCTATCTCTGCTCCCTCCACCAAGCGGTGACTCAACAGCTCAGCTATCCCCCATGCCCTCCACCAAGCAGTGACTCAGCAGCTCAGCTATCCCCCACTCCCTCCACCAAGTGACTGAGCAGCTCAGCTATCCCTGCTCCCTCCAACAAGCAGTGACTCAGCAGCTCAGCTATCCCCCACTCCCTCTACCAAGCTGTGACTCAGCAGCTCAGCTATCCCTGCTCCCTCCACCAAGCAGGGACTCACTCAGCAGCTCAGCTCTCCCCCACTCCCTCCACCAAGCAGTGACTCAGCAGCTCAGCTATCCCCCACTCCCTCCACCAAGCAGTGATTCAGCAGCTCAGCTATCCCTGCTCCCTCCACCAAGCAGTAACTCAGCAGCTCAGCTATTCTCCACTCCCTCTACCAAGCTGTGACTCAGCAGCTCAGCTATCCCTGCTCCCTCCACCAAGCAAGGACTCACTCAGCAGCTCAGCTATCCCCCACTCCCTCCACCAAGCAGCGATTCAGCAGCTCAGCTATCCCCCACTCCCTCCACCAAGCAGTGATTCAGCAGCTCAGCTATCCCTGCTCTCTCCACCAAGCAGTGACTCAGCAGCTCGGCTATCCCTGCTCCCTCCACCAAGCAGTGATTCAGCAGATCAGCTATCCCTGCTCCCTCCACAAAAACAGTTACTCAGCAGCTCAGCTATCCCCCACTTCCTCCACCAAGTGACTCAGCAGCTCAGCTATGCCTGCTCCCTCCACCAAGCAGTGACTCAGCAGCTCAGCTATCCCTGCATATGAAGCTGCACACTGAAGAGCTAATTTCTCTGTCACTTTCCGATCTCCCCCTATCAGCATGGCTCCTTGTACTGCAACTCACCTGATTGGCTCATTTTGAGTTATTTATTACCCCTTTCTGAGCTCTGCCTTTTGCAAACTTAGCCTTAAAGGCTGTACAGAAATTTGCAAGGGCCCAATACCGAGTCAAATTCAGGGGCTTACACTGTTTGCATTAAAAAATGTAAAAAGTTTAATAAAGTATTAACAAACACAAAGCTACATTTTTAGTGCATTTATAACTGCCTGGAGTTTAGCATTAAATTATATTTAAATGGTAATTCAAAGCCAGTTGGGTCAGATAGATGAGGTATACATGTTATGAGATATAAATGTTAATTTAAAGTGATTGTAAAGGTTTAGGTTTTTTTTTTGTTCTTTAAATAACAAACATGTCATACTTACCTCCTCTGTGCAAGGGTTTTGCACAGAGTGGCCCCGATCCTCCTTTTCTGCCCCCCCCCCCCCCCAGCGGCGCTCCTCCCCACATCGAGTGACCTATCAGGGAAACGCTTTCCCTGGGGTCACCCATGCGGGCTCGCTCCCGAGTCCTGCTTCTACGTCCCTTGACACAGACAGCAGGACTTGGCCCCGCCCCCAGGCTCCGCATCATTGGATTTGATTGACAGCAGCGGGAGCCAATGGCTGCGCTGCTTTCAATCTATCCAATGAGGACCCGAGACACCGGCTGGAGCGGGTGTGCTCATCCCCGGCACGGGAATGATCAGGCTCAGCTAAGTAAACGGGGATCTCTCGAGGCAGCTGCACAACAAAAGGTTTTTCACATTAATGCATAGAATGCGTTAATGTGAAAAACTGTGAGGGTTTATAACCCCTTTAAACAGCATGAGCATGAGCATGCCAGACAGTCTTGGTGAATCATCAATATGTAGTTGGACCAAACAATCAAGTAAGCCAAAATACCAGTCCTTAGAAAAAAAAGGGGAGCTGCTCACCATTAGTGTTGAGCGAACCCGGACTGTAACGTTCGGGTCCGTACCGAACTTTAGGGTGTCCGTGGCACGGACCCGGACCCGGACATTTCAAAAATCGTTCGGGTTCGGTCCGGGGTTCTGCTATTTTACTCCACGTGTTGAGAAGCTGCAGGGCAGCCAATCAACAAGCGTTTCACTGGTTTGCCCTTAGAAGCCATCACAGCCATGCCTACTAATGGCATGGCTGTGATTGGCCGGTGCATCATGTGACCCAGCCTCTTTATAAGCTGGAGTCACAGTGCTGCAGTCACATGCTCCTTGGGTTAGTGTAGGGAGAGGTAGCTGACTGCGCGAGGGACAGATTTGAGACATTTTAAGACCTGATCCTGCAACCTGAGATAGATTACTTTACTACTGCTGTCTGTGCTGTTGCTCTGAGGACAGATAGCAGAAATTAGAGATTTCACATACCGCTGCTTTGAGTTGCAGATCAAGCTCTGCATAGAACAACGATCGCTACGATCGTGCTCT
>BLSH010314220.1:355574-377735 GCA_018402905.1 Glandirana rugosa | reverse complement strand
GGGGAACCGGACTCCACCCCCTCCGCGCCCCCCCGTCGCCATGCGAGTCAGTGACGCTGTGGAGAGAGAGGGAGGGATAGCAGTAATGCGGGCGGGCAGAGAGAGATGATGTCTGTAGAGCCGCCTGCTCACGGCTCTATCATGCCGCTCACCTGCGGCTTCAGTCAGGTCTCCCGCCCGCCGTGCTCCTCTAGAGGCTCGGGCTGAGGGTGTGGCATTCGGGGCTCCAGCCCCCATAGCCACCCCTTGGCGACGCCCCTGCCACCCAGACAGCTGTCCAGGTAGCACAGAACCCTGATCACCTGACCCCTCCCAAATAAATAGGCTCTCCCAGCAGGCCAAGGGGCAAAGAAACCCCTGCCAATTGGCTCAGTCAACCTATCCACCCCTAGTCTGGATTCCCTATGCCCTTGTCAATCTAATGCCACACGCAACAATGCCACCCAGTGACAGAAGAGAGAGGTGCATCAAACCCAGATTTAGGAAAAGGTCAGTGGATCTCCCTAACAATTAGCCAGGCTAGTTATCACCTAGCAGACTAAATTTGTTAGCAACCCTGCCTAACACCAGGGTGCTACACCAGGTTTAATTTATCTTTATATAGTTCATTTGGACCAAGCTGCTCCAAACAAATTATTTCCTTCACTAATTCATGTGTAGCACCCCCATAGAATAGGTGAATTTTAATAGAAGGGTTTGCTAGGTAAGGTAAAATTTAGTCAGGCCTGAGTGTAAAAGCATGCTTGACTGTTTTGATCTGGGCTGGGAGGAGAGGCTCAGGGAGGATTGAGTGGACTTGACAGATGAGGTCACCAAAACCTCCCACTTCATACTAGAAACCTGGGGAAGGTTTCTGTTAGAAGAAGACTGTCCTGAGACCTTGTTTGCATTTGATTGTGGTTTCCTCACGCTTCGGGGGTGGTGCTGGGTGCTGGGCAACTCTATTTGAACTTCCTGTTCCTGTCAGCAAGTGCTGTCCGTTCTACAGCGTTGGAGTGTATCTGGAGAGCTACCTATCCTTTGAATCTGTATCCTGACCTGTTCCTGAGACCCGGCTTGTTTGACCTTTGATTGACTTCCGCCTGCACGACCCCCAGCTTGCCCACGACCATTCTTCTGCCTGATCCCTTTGTACCTCGCTGCCTGCTCGTTAACGACCCTGCCTGCACCTGACAACCCTTTTGCCTGGTCCTTCTGTACCGCTTGCCAGCCAGTTGCCCACTTCAGCCTGCCTCACTACTCTACACCTGCACGAGCCTCTGACGGACCTATCTTGCCACCAGTGTTCCAGTCCAGCCCTCGTGCCCCTCTGTGCTCTGCAACCCTCTGTCTGCTCTATCAGGGGTTCCCGAACCAGGGTCGTAAGAGTGGTTGCTTCCTGCACAAGACAGACTCCACCATCAGGTGCGTGACAGTTTCTAGTCAGAGAGCTGGGAGATAGGTGGAGCCATCTGGAGTATTCTGGGGAGCCCTGACCAATCCCCAAGTAGGATTGGCAGGGGACAGGCCTCCTTGAATACTCTGAATCAGCCCAATCTGGGGAGAAGTGTCGGGTGGAAGTCTGAAGATGTAGCAAAGGCGCTGTGGAGGTCCCTACCTGAGAGGTCACCCCAGTCTGGGGAGGGTGACCTTAAGGCCTGGAGGTCTGGGTGCAGTTGGGAAGGTGGTGATTTCTGGAGTCGCACAAGGAACAGGAGAACAGTGGAGGTGCTACACAGCGAGAGACTTTAAAGTGATCCACCGGTTTGGTGAGTGACGTTCCCTGGGAAATGCAAGAGAAAGTGCTGGAGCAGGCTGGGAGAGGAATAGAGGACAGTCTGTGGGAGCCTTGGGAGTCAGTT
Source organism: Glandirana rugosa (assembly GCA_018402905.1). Lineage (NCBI taxonomy): Eukaryota > Metazoa > Chordata > Amphibia > Anura > Ranidae > Glandirana > Glandirana rugosa. The sequence continues at coordinate 375,894 of BLSH010314220.1, read as the reverse complement.
CAGGGAAAGGAGAGTCACTGAGGAAAGGCAGGTGGGTGGCACCTAGAAGAGAGATGGACTGGGAGGTATAGTCCATCAAAGGCCTGGCTAGCACACAAGTACTTTTTGCTACACATTCAGGGGCCTGTGATCCCTGGCCTATAATGGGTGTTCCGTAGGCTCTGCTGAGAGTAGGCCTCACCATGTGCTAGCCGCGGTGAAGGGAAAAGAACAGAGAAGTTTGATAAATTTCCTTTCAAGCTGGAAACTAAGTGCAGTGCTGGAGAGAAGTAATGGAGTGATGATTTCCTAAGTTCAGGGCTGGAGAGAGAACAGTAGGAGAAAGGGACAGCAAGTTGAATGTTGGAGAGTTGTGAAGAGTAACAGTCTGCAGAGGGACGGTCTGCAGGGAAGTGTGCATATACAGGAGTGTATATGGACTTCATGTAATATAATTCTTTGGGCATCCCACATTCATACTTATCCCCATCCAAGTTATTTCCCCTAAATAAAACAACAAAAACAAGAGCCGACCTGATCAGTGTCTGTGAAATATGGTGTGATTGAGGGCAGCTATAAGGTGAACCACTACTACCAGCCACTAGGGTTACCACATCATCCCTTTAATCCAGGACACACATTAATTACACAGGTTCTGTGGCTGATTAAGGTGGTAATTAAACTCACTTGGTGCCTTATCTGCATTAAATTAACATCAGAACAACCTGTGTAATTCATGTGTTAAAGGTATGATGTGGCAACCCTACTGCAGCCACTCTTAAGGGAGCACATGGCTACAGATGGGCCTGCTGTCACCGCTATATGAAGCATAGATAGCATCAGCTACATATAGAAAGAAATAAACACTTTAGCTCATCACAAAATGATATTAAACATTCATTATTATGAGTCCATCAGTGTCTGCACAGCGCTTTCAACAGAATCATTAAACCAGCTGTTAAAGAAGTGGGTGAGGAATCCGTGTGATTCAGGAGATAAGATGAAAGTCCACACTAGTTATTGCCAGCCACCAAGTTCGTTAAAACACCACCAGTGATCCACTCCCTATGCAGTGCCCACTTACCGGACACAAACTTGCGTAAAGCCCTTCAATGTTAAGAGAGCATGTACTGCTGACAATCCTCTGATACTCCGCTCTCGCTCATCCTATGTAATAAGGTTCTCAGATCACCGAAAAGAGAACAAACAGCTCCACATAGCATAATTCCATTAACAAATGTTTATTAAATAAAATCCCCCAAATGAACACTTACAAAAAAAAAAAACAAAAAAAAAACAAATCAACCGCATTGATAAAAGTAAACTTTTATGTTTACTGTGTAAACTCTTCCAATGTGCTTCCGTCTGTTCTTGGAACACAATAGTAGATTCCGGTTTGCCGTGAGGTCACACCCTGACGTGTTTCGTCATTACGACTTCTGTGGAAGCACATTGGAAGAGTTTACACAGCCTGTCTGGAGCGGTGATGTAACGAGTTTACTTTTATCAATGCGGTTGATTTTTTTTTTTTTTTTTTGTAAGTGTTCATTTGGCGGATTTTATTTAATAAACATTTGTTAATGGAATTACGCTATGTGGAGCTGTTTGTTCTCTTTTCGGTGATCTGAGAACCTTATTACATGGGATGAGCGAGAGCGGAGTATCAGAGGATTGTCAGCAGTACATGCTCTCTTAACATTGAAGGGCTTTACGCAAGTTTGTGTCCGGTAAGTGGGCACTGCATAGGGAGTGGAACACTGGTGGTGTTTTAACGAACTTGGTGGCTGGCAATAACTAGTGTGGACTTTCATCTTATCTCCTGAATCACACGGACTCCTCACCCACTTCTTTAACAGCTGGTTTAATGATTCTGTTGAAAGTGCTGTGCAGACACAGATGGACTCATTATAATGAATGTTTAATATCATTTCGTGATGAGCTAAAGTGTTTATTTCTTTCTATATGTTGATACCTTTAGCATGGCTGCATTCATATATAAGTTTTTGAAACCCAAGTCATCCATTAGCGCTGATTGGTGTATCATTTTGACAGCGGGTTTTCTTTCTTAATACACCAGGATCAGCTACATGCAATATACAGAGCTGTGTAGCGGCTGCAGTACAGGAACTTCCCATCCCATTGTCAGAACAAAATTGAGTCGTTCTTTCCCATTTTATCCAAAACAAACAAATACAAAAATTGCTTTGAAGTTTGGGAGGAATGTAATGAGACCTTTTACTCCCAGCTGAGAGCTGTAAAAGTGTTAAGTGAAGGTGTGATCCGGGAGTTTATTTTGATCCTGCTTTATTGAATCTTTTCCCAGGCCGAGGCGTGGTGCAATAATTTACTCTGCTATAAAGAAGCTTTGTGCCTGGTTTGGACAGATATACTGTTGGTTTATTACACTGCATGAAGAACCATTGTGATTCTTTTATCATATGGACCTGTTACCGTCCATCCTTTTTATGAGATTGTGCCTCTCTTACTTGTGAAGAGGCTGATCTCATTAACCTTTTTTTATGTGCTAATGTCTGATTTTTTTCCTTCCTAATGAGTACTTGTCACTCTGCAGAAATGACAATTTTTTTTCAGAGTATTGCAAGCTGACATTGTATATACAGTAATTGGCCTCAACTGATGACACATTACACATTAATGCAGAAATTTAAAGAGGAACTGAACTCTATAAGCTGTGCCCCAAAAAGGCAGGAAGAGGTCAAATGACTAGACACCAGTATTGCCAATGTTCTCCCTGCAGCTGATGTTTTCCACATTACTGATTTGTAGGGATGGGTGAACACCCCCTGGTTCTGTTCGCACCAGAACTTGCGAACAGGCAATAAATTTGTGCGAACATTCGAACTCTATTAAAGTCTATGGGACTCGAACATGAAAAATCAAAAGTGCTCATTTTAAAGGCTTATATGCAAGTTATTGCCATAAAAAGTGTATGGGGACCCGGGTACTGCCCTAGGGGACATGTATCAATGCAAAGAAAGTATTCAAATCAATTGTTTTTTTCAGGAGCAGTGATTTTAATAATGCTGAAAGTGAAAAAATAAAACTGGAATATTCCTTTAAATATTGTGCCTGGGGGGGTCCCCTTAGCTTGCCCGTAAAGGGACGCATCTGTGTGATGCTTAGAACAGTGCCGGAGCAAAATGACATTTCTAAAGGAGAAAATGTCATTTAAAATCGCTCGCGGCTGTAATGTATTGCCGGATCCTGGCCCTTCGGGTCTGGTATGGATTTTAAGGGGAACTCCATGCCAAAAATTTTTTTAAAAATTTGACATGGAGTCCCCCACAAAATCCATACTAGACCCTTATCTGAGCATGCAACCTGGCCGGGCAGGATGGGAGGGGGAACGAGCGAGCAGCCACGCTACATGCCCTTGACGTAGGGGGGTGGGTGCTTTGGGGCAGGGGGACTCTGTCCCCCCACCCCACAGAAACTTGCCCCCATGTTGATGGGGACAAGAGTCTCTTCCCGACAACCCTGGGCTGTGGTTGTTGGGGTGTGCGGGCGGGGGCTTATCGGAATCTGGAAGCCTCCCAGATCCCGACCCCCCCATGTGAATGGGTACATTGCTCTACACATACCCCTACCCATTCACTAAAAAAGTGTCAAAACACCACAAATTACACCCCAAAAAAATTTTTGCTACTTTTCCTGAGTATGGCGATACCACATGTGTGAGAATTTTACACAGCTTGGCCACATACAGAGGCCCAACATGCAGGGAGAACCATCAGGCGTTCTAGGAGCATAAATTACACATATCATTTCTTGACTACCTCTTGCACTTTTGAAGGTCCTGGAGCACCAGGACAATTGAAACGCCCAAAAAATTACCCAATTTTGGAAAGCAAACACCCCAACGTATATTCTAGGAGGCATAATGAGTCTTTTTAACATGTCATTTTTCCCACAAGTTTTTGGAAAATGTGGAAGGAAAATGAAAACGCATTTTTTTTTACACAAAGTTGTTCATTTATACAATATTTCTAACACACAGCATGTACCTAGCAAATATTACACCCCAAAAAATATTCTGCTACTCCTCCCGAGTATGGTGATACCATGTGTGACACTTTTACACAGCCTGGCCACATACAGAGGCCCAACATGCAGGGAGCACCGTCAGGTGTTCTAGGGGCATACATTTCAAATCTAATTTGACTACCTTTTACACTATTGTGAGGCACTGTGGTGGCATGGATAGGCACTGTAGTGGCACAGATGGGCAGTGTAGTGCCACTGATGGGCAAAGTAGTGGCATGGATGGGCACTGTAGTGGCATAGATGAGCACTGTAGTGGCATGGATGGGCAGTGTAGTGGCACGGATGGGCACTGTAGTGGAATGGATGGGTACTGTAGTGGCATGGATGTATCACGGATAAAAACTGATGTGGTATGGATGAGCATGAATGAGGCACAAATGAGTCATGGATAGGGATGGATGAGCCGTGGATCTGCATGGATGGGGATGACTGAGCACTGATGGGTGGGTGAGCACGGCTGTGTGGGTAAGCATGAAGGGATGGATGGGTGAACAGGGCTGGGTGGGTGAGCATGGCTGGGTGGGTGAGCATGGATGGATGGCTGGGTGAACATGGATGGATGGCTGGGTGAGCATGGATGGGTGGATGAGCATGCATGGCTGGATGGGTGAGCATGGCTGGGTGAGGATGGCTGGATGGGTGAGCATGAATAGATGGATGGATGAGGATGGGTGGCTGGGTGGGTGAACATGGATGGGGTGAGGATGGCTGGATGAGTGAGCATGGATGGCCGCCTGGGTGAGGATGCCTGGCTGGGTGAGGCTGGATGGTGGGGGTGCAGCCTGTCACATAGCAGCGCTGTGGGCACTACACATCCTGCCCACAGCGCTGCAGCACTCTCTCCCCCTCTCCTCTCACACTGCACCGATCGGTGTGGAGAGGGGAAAGAAAAGCCGGAACTTCCGCCGGCTTGTTTACATGTGATCACTCCGTCATTTGACGGAGCGATCACGTGGTAAAAGGCTGCTGTGAGCGGCCATTCACTGTGATCCGTGAAGCCCCGGGTCCCCTGGACCCGGTGGTCACAGATGTTCACGGGTGCGTACCCCAAGGGGCACACGGGAAGCACGTTCATGGGAGGACATCATTGTACGCCCTCCCAGGGTTAAGCAACCGTCCTGTAGCCGTCATTTGACTATAGGGCAGTTGTTAAAGCGGTAGTAAACCCATCCATTTAACAGTTTAAAAATCAGTTACATTTCCGGCGCGTGCCGGAAATGTAACATTCCAATTGGTCGTGCTCTAAACCAAACTGTCAAATCATCCAATGGCTGGTGTTATAGCTGATCACATGTGCAGCATCATGGCAGTTGTAGATTAAAAAGAGGCCAAGATGGCGGCTTCCTTGGCTGAAAATGATAGGGGGTTTACTACCACTTTAACTGGTTAAAAATTACCTTTCCTTTTCAATCTGCAGCTCTGGCATTTTATGAAAATGCAATGCAATATGGCTACCTGCAAAGACTTTTATTCCTCAAAGAGCGGTGCAAACATCATGACCCCTTGATGACGTCAGCTCGCATGTTGACGAAACGCTACGTCGGGAAATGAGACCGCGACACATCACTTCCGCTGTCAGCAATACAGGGAGACTCTTCTCTCATGTCCCCTGTTTTTACTCTGCTAATATTCAGTGTTTTTACCTGCGATGTTTGCACCGCTCTTTGAGGAATAAAAGTCTTTGCATACTTCACGATTCGGCCACCCTTGCTTTTTTTGTCATCCCTGCGGGTTTTGGAGACCAGGATTTTCCCTTTCCATCACAGCACCAGCTGTTCCAGGACGCAGGAGGACTCAGGCACACACCCACTGACAACAGGCGGTGATTGATTCCTGTGATGGGAATCCATTGTATCTGGTAAGTGGGGTGTGTGATTAGGGTGCCTGGTGAAGGAATATACGAGGCGGTACAACTTTGATACACAGGTTTAAGCATGCTGCACTATTCTGGTGTGTTGTAACTACACACAGTGGGATTATTCATCTTCGATTGGACTGTTTGGAAATCGATCCTTTTGTACACCATTGGAAGGATAGTGTGCATATTGGACATAGACTTTGCTCACCTCACACAGATTGGGAGTGTGCATGGTTTTTCTAGCCTTTTTGCACATTTTTTGCACATGATTTTGCACAGATTGCACCATATTTTTGATTGTATTTTATTGATCTTATCTGTTTTTTGCACAACTATGTACTTTTATGGCTTAGCCTATATTTTCATACAGCATTAGTAATTTTTTGTATTGGTTTACAGCACATGCACTTTATATTTTGCCAAGGGGCTCATTACGTCCCTATAGCATATGTCTAAACACTAGGTAGAGCGCGGTGATTTATTTATTTCAAAAGTGGAGTTACGGTTTAAGGCAGGCCTCCACTCTTAGAAGTGAATGTACACCATGTACACTTGCACTGCAACTGTTCTCCGGTTAATTGTTGGTTCCCCATGACAATGTACACATTCTCTGTAGTCTGCATTTAGGGGGTACACGCTGAGCTCTGTCCACATCCACCTGTCCAGCATTTTCCACCACTACTCCCCAGAAGCGAAGTGGGCCCAGCCATGCACTCTGCGCAGGCTCCACACATGCACTTAACTTAACTCTTAAACATCAGTACCTCTGTACAGGAGGGAACCTCTGGGGTGCCAATCTGCTCCCGTTGCTCTGGGACACAGACCGCTGGCCAAAGGAGTGCCGACAGCATCTCCCTCACTGCTAGAGGCTGTTCCACCTATAAAAGCTACACACTCTTGACAGGCTGTTTGTTAAACTTCTGTTACTCCAGGTAACCACTTGTGTCTTCACATTACTCCACTCCACAATGATATCTTCATACCCCAATGTGTTAAGACCCAATCAATGTGCGTCGGTTACTTGTAATACAGTAACTTCAGACCAGGCAAGGGCAATGTTTCAATACTTTACTTAAAAAAGTACAAAATTAACATTTTAAGGTCCAACATACAAGTACAGATTCTTTCCTACGTCCCTACTGCTAGCTATAGTCTTGTGCTGCCCCGGCATACCTGCGAAGGTGAAGTCCATCAAATATAGTCCTTTATAGGCACTCTCATGCAGATAAAAGTCCTTCAGAGGCATACTCCAGTGCTGGTGTCTTCAGGGCAAACCCTAGATTCAGATGACTTTAGATCCCGATGATGATAGGCGACATTCTTATGCTACTCACAGGTATTCTCCATCTCTCTCTCCCTTACACTGGTCTCAGCTTTCTCTCTCTCTTGGGCTTTACATGGGGGGAAACCCCTGAACTCTCTGCAACTACCTCTCTCTGGGGGTTCTCCACGTACTGGGCCAATGGCCCATATTTATTTATCACAGGGTTAGTGGAAATTGACCCGCCAAAAACCAAAGAACGAGGGAAGGCATTAACTCCAACCCTCCCGGCCGGGACAGCACCTGGCTGGCTATTTCAACCTGCTTACAGACATACCATGCCCTGTTCTGTACTGTGTCTGTGTGAGGCCAACATCTTGGTAGAGGCAGGGCTTTGCTTCCTCATGTCAGAACTTCCAGCAAGAAGAGCAATGAGTAGCATAGTAGTGACCAGTGGCGCCCTGTGCATTGTGGGCGTACTGGTGCTGCTCCCCCTATCCCTTATCCATGCGCCCGACCCCTTTCAGGATGCCGGGCGCATGAATTACAATTACGATTGAATTACAATTGCGGGGATTGGGGGGTGTGTCCTTTGAAGCACCTTATTAGAGCCAGAGGCTCTAATAGGCTTCAAAATAGGGTGGGCTCGGGGAGCAGAGAATTGCTGCAGATATACAGATATTATACTGTCTAGGCATACTTAACTACCAGGAAGTGCTCTTTTTTTTTTAAGGAGGAGTTTCAGATAAAAGATACAATGTTCAGGATATTGTTAGGGCACAAGTAAGACTTCTGGATGTTTTCTATAACACAGCAAATCCTCACTTTTTGAGTTGAGTTAAACTTTAGGTTTTGATTATTTTTGGTAATAGGTGTCTACTGTATATAGGACATAATGAGTAAATTGAGAGTATACAAGAGCCTTGGGAGAAATAGAATATCTTTTATCCTTTCATTTTTGTATACCGTATTTTTATTTATTTATTTATTTCAGGTACTTATATAGCGCTGTCAATTTACGCAGCGCTTTACATATACATTGTACATTCATATCAGTCCCTATCCTCAAGGAGCTTACAATCTAAGGTCCCTAACTCACATTCATACACATACTAGGGCCACTTTAGACAGGAGCCAATTTACCTACCAGCATGTCTTTGGAGTGTGGGAGGAAGCTGGAGTACCCGGAGGAAACCCACGCAGGCACAAGGAGAACATGCAAACTCCAGGCAGGTAGTGTCATGGTTGGGATTTGAACCAGTGACCCTTTTTACTGCTAGACGAAAGTGCTAATCACTACACCACTGTGCCGCCCAGTATAATAATGATTCTTATTGTAGAAAGGCCACCAAAGGAATAGTCAAGAATTATATACTGTATATGAAATGATAACAGAACATTTGTCTCCTTGTCCACTATTGTCTAGTAAAGATGAGTAAACTTCTGCAAAGTTTGAGCAGTTGTGATTCACACTTTTTAAAAACCGTCAAGCCTCTGAAAGTAGGAATTTGCAAATCAGGAGTCTCTTGGAAGTCAACAGGGATTCAAATCAGGTTTAAAAAGTGTAATACAAAACAGCAAATGATGCAAAATTGTTCAGAATGGTTTGGGAGGCTCCTGACGGTCTTGGCTGGTGAAATGATTGAGCCAAATTGGCACATAATCTGGTGAAATCAGCCGCTGGGATGTTTCCAGCAGCCATGGAAGCCTTAAAAAGTTCTAGCAGAAATACTAAGATAGAAGAGTGGGACCAGGTGGCACTGGCAGGCTAGCTAAGGGTGCTTCAGCAGGTATAGCAGGTAAAAGGCAGAAGCAGCCTGGCCTGCTTTGGAAACCAAAAATAACAGTGAAATTTGAATTCAGCTTGGGACATCTGATTTTATCAAACTTTATCAAACAGCTTACCAATCAATATATGTGGTGGCTGCATTAGTTTTCCTTTTTATTTTTATTTTTTCCTTTTCTTTTCACCTGATAATCTGGCCAGTAACACACCCCTTGTATAACACCCCATTCACAATAGTGTGTTTACAGCTGCGTTTGCCTATACGTTGCAATGCATGAGAATGGGAATAACATTATTCTCTATGGAACCTGTATACATCAATGCAGTGTAGTGCGTTTTTGAAAAGGTGCAGGTGCTTTTTTTGGTGCAGTGCAGTGTGTTTTGTGCCCCATAGACTTCAATAGGAGTTCATGGAAAGCACATGTAAAATGCATGTACATTCATTCAAGTGCTTTTTATGCAGGTTTGTGTATAAAATCCAGCCTCCTCCTGCAAAAAAATGCACAAAGAACGAAGTCCTCAGCCTGTGCACAGGCTGAGGACCTCTGTGGTGCTGATCTGCTACTATTGCTATGGGAGACAGACCTGCTCATGGAGTGCCAAAAACAACTTCCTCCAGCCAGAGGCTATCCCTTCTGTCACATGTACACACTTATGGCAGGCTGCATGTGAAACCTTCATTACCCATGGTAACCACTCGTGTGTTCACACTGTATTAACTCTTAGACTGCTGTCTTCATACTCCAATGTGTATAACTGACTCAAGCTGTAGACTATGTTTAACTTCAGACCATGCAAGGACAAAGTTTCAAAAGCTTTACTAAAAACTCTCAGCATACAAGTGCACAGTCTTTTCCTAACATCCCTAACTCAGGTTTGATGGCTGCCCCAGCATACCTGCATAGGATAGAGTGCGTTATGGTAGTGTTCCAGATCTAGTGTCTTCAGGCGGTTTGTATATCTCAGTGCACCCTACTCTGTAGCAGGTTCATTATCCATGGGTGCCCACGGCTTTGGCATTAGGCTGTGTGGATGAACTCTGGTAACGGCATCCTCTTGCCCATCTCTCTCTGAATCGGTCCACTGTCCCACTTTTATATAGCACAGGACCAGTGGGTCAGACCCAAGAAATCCTGCCAAGAAATAAGTCTGGATTCACACCTTTGTGGTGCGAATTTCAGCTCTGTTGCCTGTGAGAAGGACAGGAGCCATTGTTCAATGGCGCCTGTCCGTTCTCACAGTGCACCAACTGACCGGGGAGGGGGGGGGGTGCAGTAAGGAGGGGGAAAGATCCCCGTTCAATGCGGAACACATCTCCGAATTAGATGCGTTCTCATTGAACAAAATGGGTCTGGAATTCGCACCGCACTGCACAGAAATCGCACACGTTTTCTGTGCAATGCGGAGTGCGAATGCACCGCACATACTGGAACGAACTGGACACATTGAAAACAACATGTTTTCAAGTGTCCTGCGAATTGGATGCGATGTAAGCTGCATTCAATTCACATAGGGATGAACCCAGCCTATCTGTGAAACATATTAACCTCCTGGCTGGGGCAGCATAAAACTCTACTTGCTTACAAGTTGTCCCTCTTTTTGGTCTGATGTAAGCACCTCTATAAAACACCTTTTTGTATTTGTAAATTTCAAAAGCCAGTATGAAGAAAAAAATATTGGTGAAAAAAAACCACATTTAGATTTATCCAATCACTTTTTCATATAAATTATCCGTGGTCCGCAAAACTGGGGATGTGGCGAGGGCGTGTCCATTGCCAATATATTTTGTGCTGAAAGGAGTTCCTCTTTACAATAGCACAGTGGTTCTCAACTCCGGTCCTCGGGACCCACCAACAGGCCAGATTTTAAGTATTACCTTGGGGAGATGCAGACTAGAATACTGCAATCACTGAGCAGCAAATGATATCACCTGTGATGTATTTCAGTTATCCTGCAAACCTGGCCTGTTGGGGAGTCCCGAGGACCGGAGTGGAGAACCACTGCAATAGCAGAAAGTTGAGAGGTATCCCATCAGCCAATGACTGCTAATCTAGGCAGATATACAAACTATGCTTTTTAATATTCACAACCATAGGGAGGGGTGGGGCAATATAATCTTGTACAGGAAAAGATTTGATTTGCATATAACTTCAGCTGCTTATAGCAGGCTTTGGCATGCACTTTATATTGATGCTAATCTATGTTTATACATTATCTCATTATCTACTTAGTATGACTTGCCCAGCTCTGTGACATGTTCATTTTAATACAGGACCTGCAATTCTCTAAGGCTCCTTTCACACCGGAGCCGTCTGAGCATTAGCGGTAAACCGCCGCTAATTAGCAGCGTTTTACCGCTCTTTATAGCGGTGCTATTGCGCCGGTATTCGGGCGGCTGCGGTGCGCTTTTAATCCACCCAAAACGGGTTAAACAAGGGTTAAAAGTGCCAGTTTGCAGCACTCCCGAAGCAGTGTTGAGGCGCTTCGGGAGTGCTGCCCCATTGTTTTCAATGGGCAGGGGCGGTATAGGAGCGGTGAATACACCGCTCCTACACCGCTGTAAAGATGCTGCTTGCAGGACTTTTTTTTCCGTCCCGCAAGCGCACCGCCCCAGTGTGAAAGCACTCGGGCTTTCACACTGGGGTGTATTGGGAGGTGGTTTTCAGGTGCTTTTTAGGCGCTATTTTTTGCCCAAAAGCACCTGAAAAACGCCTTGGTGTGAAAGGGGTCTTAGAGCCCTTTCACACTGGGGCGGGTTTAAGGCGCTTTAGCACTGGAAATAGCCTCTGTTTAGTGCTTGAAAACCACCTCTCAATGAAAGTCAGTGTGTCTTTTCACACTGGGGTGGCGCGCTTGCAGGAGAGGAAAAAAAGTCCAGCAAGCAGCATCTTTGTGGCAGTGGAAGCGGTGTATACACTGCTCCTCCACCGTCCCTGCCCATTGAAATGAATGGGCAGCGCTTCTGAAGCGGCTGTACACCTCTTTGGCGCTTTTAACCCATTTTTAAAGCCTACTCAGGGGTTAAAAGCACCCCGCTGTCACCCAAATGGCAGCGCCAAAGCTAATGGCCCCAATGTGGAAGGGCTCTTAGGCTACAACTTGGAGGCTGTTTAATAAGTATTTAATTAACCACAGCGACAGCATTACCACTCAGATTTATTAAGCTGCTGCAATGAATGCTTTTCGGAGGAACTATTAAATCACATTTGTTATCAATTTGAAGCATATTCAAGATAACAACAAGATTTAGGCCTCATGCATACAGGACGTTTTTTGACATTTTTACAGCTGCTGTCTTCAGCTGTAGACGTTTTTTCTACAGTCAATAAACCCTCCATCATGTTACCCTATGTGTTTATGTTATCCTATGTGTTCATGTTATCCTATGTGTTCATGTTATCCTATGTGTTCATGTTATCCTATAAGATCATGTTATCCTATGTGTTCATGTTATCCTATGTGTTCATGTTATCCTATATGATCATGTTATCCTATGTGTTCATGTTATCCTATGTGTTCATGTTCTCCTATGTGTCCATGTTATCCTATGTGTTCATGTTATCCTATGTGTTCATGTTATCCTATGTGTCCATGTTATCCTATGTGTTCATGTTATCCTATGTGTCCATGTTATCCTATGTGTTCATGTTATCCTATGTGTTCATGTTATCCTATATGATCATGTTATCCTATGTGTCCATGTTATCCTATGTCTCCATGTTATCCTATGTCTTGTGTATCCTATTGTACTTGTGTATCCTATTGGTGTTCATGTTATCCTATGTGTTCATGTTATCCTATGTGTTCATGTTATCCTATGTGTCCATGTTATCCTATGTGTTCATGTTATCCTATGTGTTCATGTTATCCTATATGATCATGTTATCCTATGTGTTCATGTTATCCTATGTGTTCATGTTATCCTATATGATCATGTTATCCTATGTGTTCATGTTATCCTATGTGTTCATGTTATCCTATGTGTTCATGTTATCCTATGTGTTCATGTTATCCTATATGATCATGTTATCCTATGTGTCCATGTTATCCTATGTGTTCATGTTATCCTATGTGTTCATGTTATCCTATGTGTCCATGTTATCCTATGTGGTCATGTTATCCTATGTGTCCATGTTATCCTATGTGTTCATGTTATCCTATGTGTTCATGTTATCCTATGTGTTCATGTTATCCTATATGATCATGTTATCCTATGTGTTCATGTTATCCTATGTGTTCATGTTATCCTATGTGTTCATGTTATCCTATATGATCATGTTATCCAATGTGTCCATGTTATCCTATGTGTTCATGTTATCCTATGTGTTCATGTTATCCTATGTGTTCATGTTATCCTATGTGTTCATGTTATCCTAGGTGTTCATGTTGTCCTATGTGTTCATGTTATCCTATGTGTCCATGTTATCCTATGTGTCCATGTTATCCTATGTGTCCATGTTATCCTATGTGTTCATGTTATCCTATGTGTCCATGTTATCCTATGTGTTCATGTTCTCCTATGTGTTCATGTAATCCTATGTGTTCATGTTATCCTATGTGTTCATGTAATCCTAGGTGTCCATGTTATCCTATGTGTCAGTGTTATCCTATGTGTCCATGTTATCCTATGTGTTCATGTTATCCTATGTGTCCATGTTATCCTATGTGTTCATGTTATCCTATGTGTTCATGTAATCCTAGGTATCCATGTTATCCTAGGTATCCATGTTATCCTATGTGTTCATGTTATCCTATGTGTCCATGTTATCCTATGTGTTCATGTTATCCTATGTGTCCATGTTATCCTATGTGTTCATTTTATCCTATGTGTCCATGTTATCCTATGTGTTCATGTTATCCTATGTGTCCATGTTCTCCTATGTGTCCATGTTGTCCTATGTGTCCATGTTATCCTATGTGTTCATGTTATCCTATATGTCCATGTTATCCTATGTGTCCATGTTATCCTATGTGTTCATGTTATCCTATGTGTCCATGTTATCCTATGTGTTCATGTTATCCTATGTGTCCATGTTATCCTATGTGTTCATGTTCTCCTATGTGTCCATGTTATCCTATGTGTTCATGTTCTCCTATGTGTTCATGTAATCCTATGTGTCCGTGTTATCCTATGTGTCCATGTTATCCTATGTGTTCATGTTATCCTATGTGTTCATGTTATCCTGTGTGTTCATGTTATCCTATGTGTCCATGTTATCCTATGTGTCCATGTTATCCTATGTCACCATGATATCCTATGTGTTCATGTTATCCTATGTCTCCATGTTATCCTATGTGTCCATGTTATCCTATGTGTTCATGATATCCTATGTGTTCATGTTATCCTATGTGTCCATGTTATCCTATGTGTTCATGTTATCCTATGTGTTCATGTTATCCTATGTGTCCATGTTCTCCTATGTGTTCATGTTATCCTATGTGTCCATGTTATCCTATGTGTCCATGTTATCCTATGTGTCCATGTTATCCTATGTGTTCATGCACACATAGGCTGTTATCAACTGTTTTGAGCAGTGACGTTTTTAAGCTGTAAAAAAAAAAAACAAGACCAGAGGGTTCTGAGAGATGGTTTTCAGTTGTAAAAACGATCTAATGCCCAAAAACGCTCACTAACGCTGCTCACCAATGTTTTTGGACGTTTTGTATACATTGAAAAAAAAAAAAACGCTCATTGACGCCAGTGCTAAAAAACGCTCATTAACTCACAATAACGCTCATTAAAGTTCAATAACGCTGCCACAAAAATGCTAAAAAAAGCTGAAAAAAATCACTGATAAGCTACTGAAGTTTTTAGGACTTTTTTTAACGTCCTGTGTGCATGAAGCCTCAAGGAGAGGCCTAAAGTGCACATGGCCTGTTTATCAATTAAGTGACACCATGGATTGTTTTACCGTAGATATGTGTGTTATTTGTGTAGCGCACCCCCTAAGGAGCCACAGTAAATTGGGATCCCCCAACTTGCACAGCCAGGCACATTGAATTTCCACAGGCACTCCAGAGTCAGAGAACAGTCTGTGACTTTGTTTGTTTTTATTTATTGAGGATAATAATCTTGGATGGGGAATGGGGTATTATGGGATGCCCACTTGACCTTGGAACAAACTTCAGGGGCACTTCTCCTATATACAGTCTATATACAGCTCCAACCTCTCCATCCAGCAAACACCTGCTTGCAGAAGTTCCGCTGTGTCATTCAAAAAAATGGTTTGTAACAATGGCCCATTACAGGCAGGGAGTCGCAGTCCCTATACTTGTGGAACATTGGAGTGACACAGCTAACACATTTACAGCACTTCCTCCTGTGCTCATTGAGCCCAGCACCACCTCTTCAGACTCTGCCAGATTCCCTGGCTGCAGCTGTCCTTTCCCCTCCTCTCTTTCCTGGAGTTCTGAGATGCTCCTGCTGCCCTCTCACTTGCTCCTGTGCCTCCAGGATAGGATTCCTCTGTGTGTTGGAGAGGGTCCCTCCAGCACCCGAGCCTCAGGGCCAAGGTCACCCTCCCCTGCCAAATTAGGGGACACGCTCTAGGACCACCGACAGCATCCTCAGCACTCCATCTTCCACTCGATTGCCCCTGCTGGCATGACTCATGCACATTTAAGAGGTAAACAGGCCCCCTCCAGCCCCTTTCTGCTGGGTATTGGTCAAGGACCTCATAAATATGCCAATCAGCTCCTCCTAGTCTCCACCCACTACATCTGGAAGCTTCTCCAAGGTTCTAGAAAACAGAAGGAGGCACCAGAGATGCTGCTTGCTGAGTTATCCAGCCTCCTTGAGTCACTCAACCCTGACCCAGATTCTACCCAGGCCTGGCCCTCAGCCAAACCAATTTGCCCACACTAGCACACAAGCTAGAGGGTGTTACAGTTGAGTTCTTTTGCTCCAGCAGATTAACCTATGAGCTCATTCACACCAACCTTGCCAAATGCAGACCCAAAAATAAGGTAAGAATGCATAATTTTTAAAGACATCAGAAGTCAGGGAGTTTTAAATGAGTGACACTGAAAGATGAAACAGATTGATACAAACTATTGAGGTACCAGTTGACTTTTCAAAAACTTATAAGCGACTTTTCCTGAAAGAAATATGAAAACCGGCTCCCACTAACATATGAGTCTGTAAATGATAATTGCCTGACCTTCAAATTAGCTGTCTAGCTTCATTAATGTATAACTAAAGGCAAAACATTTTTTTCATTTTTGATAGAGTAAGGGAGGGTCATAACCTCCGTCAGCGACCTGCTAAGAAGCTGAGCCACCAGCAAATCAGGCATCTGGATGGATCCCGATGTTATTGTTGGGATCCTTCCAGAGCCTGGATTGGCTCTGTGACATCAACTGACAGTGAGCTTTATCAATGAATCAACTGGTTGTGGGTCACAGGAGAGCATAAGTTCTCCATGGACCTTGCTTTGTACACTGGGGCGCAGTCATGTTGGAACAGGAAGGGGCCATCCCCAAACTGTTCCCACAAAATTGGGAGCATGAAATTGTCCAAAATGTCTTGGTATGCTGACGCCTTAAGAGTTCCTTCACTGGAACTAAGGGGCCAAGCCAAACCCCTGGAAAACAACCCCGCACCATAATCCTCTCTCCACCAAATGATTTGGACCAGTGCACAAAGCAAGGTCCATAAAAACATGGATGTGCACATGTATCTGCAACTATACCCTCGGCCCATCCAGGTGTGTTGGAGATTATGGAGCTGTTTGCAGAGTCGTGGGCACAAAAAGGACCCATCAAGTGGTTCCATTGTGGGTAGGCGCTACACCTATGATTCTGATCTATCAATCCTAGATGACAAGGCATGCCTTGACTTGTAGTTCACCAAATTTAGAAGCTTGCCGTGTTTTGCTGTAGAGAATTCAGTGGTACGGCACACAGCTGTGGCCCCAAACATAATAAGCATTGGTGGAATCGATACACAAGGTCCCGCAATGATTTCTCTCTGGCTCAGTCCCATCTGTGATGCGCCAAGGTAGATGTCTGCGCCGCTGACCTGTCAAAAACAAGATGACAGATTGAATTAATCTCCCTTCCACTTGGTAAACTGGAGATAATGTTGCTTGTCTGTGTGTCAGGGTATAGTGGCACAGTGGGAATAATTATGTGTACAAAGATCCTCGGCAATCACGGGAGAATGACCTGATGGGGAAGGCCAAATAAATAGCAACTGTTCTCCACAATGTCCAGGCTGTTTTAAAGAGATGCTGTAATACATTTTCAGTGAGTACACAATTTCAGTCATTACTGTGACATTAAAAGTTTTATGTGACTTATTTGTTTGTTTGCTTTACTGTATTTTATCTACAGATTTGTAAATTCACCCTCTAGTACTCATCTGAATGTCAGGAAATGTGATTAATATTTCAAATTAGTCACAATTGAGCAAACCCAGATAAACTGCCCATAGACACCACAATCTGGTTGTGAAATATTCACTAGATCCAACAAAATCTAGAAGTAATTGTATGGACTCTCAGAGTTATCCATTCAATCTACACATATTACCAAAAGTATTGGGACACCTGCCTTTAAACGCACATGACCTTCAATGGCATCCCAGTCTTAGTCCGTAGGGTTCAATATTGGGTTGGCCCACCCTTTGCAGCTATAACAGCTTCAACTCTTCTGGGAAGGCTTTCCACAAGGTTTAGGAGTGTCTATGGGAATGGTTGACCATTCTTCCAGGAGCGCATTTGTGAGGTCAGGCACCTAAGTTGGACGAGAAGACCTGGCTCGCTGTCTTCACTCTAATTTATCCCAAAGGTGTTCTATCAGGTTGAGGTCAGGACTTGCTTTGCACACTGGTGCGCAGTCATGTTGGAACAGGAAGTTGCCATCCCCAAACTGTTTCCATAAAGTTGGGAGCATGAAATTGTCCACAACGTCTTGGTATGCTGACACCTTAAAGGGATTGTAAAGGCAGAAGGTTTTTTATCTTAATATATCTATGCATTAAGGTAAAAAACCTTCAGTGTGCAGCAGCCCCCCTAATACTAATGAGTCCATCTCTATCCAGTGATGTTGCACGAGTGTCTCGTCTGCCCAGGACTCCCCTCTTCATTGGCTTAAACAGCAGCGCGGTGCCATTGGTTCCCACTGCTGTCAATCAAAATCAGTCAGCCAATCAGGAGAGAAAGGGGTGGGTCGAGGCTCCATGTCTGAATGGACACAGGGAGCTGTGACTCAGCTCGGGTGCCCCATAGCAAGCTGCTTGTTGTGGGGGCACTCAGCAGGAGGGAGGGGCCAGGAGCTCTGGCGAGGGACCTAAGAAGAAGAGGATCTGGGCTGCTCTGTGCAAATCCAGAGCAGGTAAGTATAACATGTTTGTTATTTTGTAAAGACTTTACAGTCACTTTAAGGGTTCCCTTCGCTGGAACTAAGGGGCCAAGCCCAACCCCTTCCTGTTACAACATGACTGCGCACCAGAGCACAAAGCAAGGTCCATAAAGACATGGATGAGCAAGTTTGGGGTGGAGGAACTTGACTGGCCTGCACAGAGTCCTGACCTCCACCCAAGAGAACACCTTTGAGATCAATTAGAGCAGAGACTGCGAGCCAGGCCTTCTCGTCCACATCAGTGCCTGACCTCACAAATGCGCTTCTGGAAGAATGGTCCAACATTCCCATAGACACTCCTAAACCTTGTGGACAGCCTTCCCAGAAGATGTTATAGCTGCAATTGGTGGGCCAACTCAATATTGAACCCTACGGAGTAAGATTGGGATGCCATTAAAGTTTATGTGCGTTTAAAGGCAGGTGTCCCAATACTTTTGGTAATGTAGTGTACATGAAGATGTTGGAAAGATGTTTCCTCTCTTCACTGCATCTATGCAGTGAAGAGAGGAAACATGGGACAGGAGAGGGTGAGACGAGGAGAGCGCTGGGTGTCTCCTGTCACTCTTAGGCAAATAGATAAAGCTGACTTGTACGTGTGTGATGACAAGGCCTAGGCCTCTATAGCAATGTGTTCATGTTGTCCATAGCAACCAGGTAAATGTCCAGTGCAGGTAATGAAGGGAAGCTCTGGTCCCTCTGGGCCACACGCCTTTAATACATCAGGCATACAATGTAGAGGGAAGCAGAATCCTGACAGGCATGTCACAGCTGTAGCTGCTCTATGAGTCACACGTCTTCCCGCACACGGCCCTGATTACCGCTCAGGCAAGTCATGACAGCTGTCCCTGCACTTCTCATACAGGAATCAACTCAACTAAATGATAATTGGGGTATGGAACAGAACTACCTCCATGGATAGACTGTGCCAGAGGATACTATAGGGTGACAAGAGGTGATGGTGGATTCATGAAAACAAAAAAAGCCTGTGACTCTAGACAATAAAAATTAATCTGTGAACTGCGGTGCTATCAAGGAAACAATGATTGTTTTGTTTCAAATGCTGCTTTATGCATTGACATCCCTCCTTAGACCCAGTCTGTCCGGTCAGTATGGTCATCTGCTGACTTTGCACTATCCACAGGCATCTTAACTCTTTGATAACAGAAGTTGAATCCAATGCAATTTTACTTCAGATGATTGCAGAACAGAGAATGTTTTTCCAGTCTTCTGAAGAAGACAATGACTCTCCTAATCCCTGTCTGCATTGTACTAATACTAACTGAGGGAACATGGAAAAAACAGGGCAGGTTTAGCTAGGACTGAACTAACTAGCACTAAACAGGAGGAGAGGACCAAGGGAGATATCAAATCTTATAAGTAAACAAGTCATAGTGGCCCAAAACTGCCACTAGATGTCAGCCTATTACAAAACAATAGAGATGTACACAATGCAAAAATTGTTTCAGATTAATTTGTTGAAGTAAAAGAAAAATGGTGTTGTCACCCCTAATTCCTGTCTCCAGACACACCAATCAGCGCAGATAGGAGTCACCGGGTCTCTTTTTAGGAAAGAATCTCAATATTGACAGGGCTTAAATAAGCTGCCATTAAAACAAACAAACAATCTTATAAAAATGCACAATATCAACTGAAGATCACCGCCACCAACAAGTGCAAAAATAGCGCTATAATTAAAGTCCCAAATCAATTTCCACACAAAGATGAAGCTGGAAGGATAGTGGGTAAAGTTCTCAGGAATCACAAGGTATCTTGCTGTGATGGTATGTTCCAATCACCCGAAAAGAGTGGGAATAGGGCACCGCGTGCAATATACTAATCCACAATCTGCTTACCAGAAAGTGGAAACAACAGAGACCTTCAATAGGTTATGCTGCGTTGCACACTCGGAGCCACGGGATAAGGGTGAGAAAAGCCCACTAACCTTGTATGGTAGTGTCGTTCTATGGAACACTAAGGACTCTTGAAATGGGTGATAGGAAGGTCGAAG
>BLSH010314220.1:330076-351579 GCA_018402905.1 Glandirana rugosa | reverse complement strand
CCTCCAGACTGGTGGCGACCTGGGCGTTGGAGTCTTTCCCTTGGTAGTCAAAACTCCTTCAGACTCTGTGTTCATGCCAAATGACGGGAGTCGGTGACCTTTCGGCCTAACACTTCCGGGCCAAGTTTGGCCCTAGTACCCACGACCCATACCCCTCTGACTCCACACGGCCTTCCGGAGGGACCGTTGACGGTCCCACGGGGGTTCTCAACCCACTAAGCGATAAGGTACCCCTTCCCTCCTTGCCTAGGTGCCGGTCGAAAAGCGGTACGGACGACTCAGGAGGTCGAGGTACCGTTGGGGACTCACTTGGTTAGGCTGGTGGACTGGTTCTGCCATGCCGACGCCAAGCACTGGGTTGCCATGGAGCTGGAGGACTCAGCAGGCATGGCGAAAAGCTGGCCGTGGATCCGTTCCTCCCTTCCCCATGGAATAGCGAATCACCCAACTCTTGGGGGCACCCTGGCAGTTGCCAGGGAGGCCTTCCGGCACACCTCAGTCTCCCCATACCCAGCACCCATGATCCCGGTTTGAACCGGGCCTTCACAATCCGGCTTTCCAGTGGCTGAGGGCAGTAAACCGTACTTGTGTCTCAGACTTCCTCAAAACTGATGGTTCCCTTTCTGAGGTTGCGGGTCCAGCGGTGGTCAGACCTCCCTTAGACTTTCTCAGTGATCTCCAGCTCCGGGCCTTCTTGCGGAGGTCCCAGAGGACTCCGGAAGGCTCCAGGCAGCTGACTACACTGGAGGCGATATGCTGCTCCGGGGAGCCTGTTCGCCGCGGCCTCTCCTTACTATATACCTTGTTGACTCAGCCCCGAGCCGATTTTCAGCCGCCATTCCTTCTTCAATGGGAAGAGGATCTGGGTGTTCAGTTGACTGCTACAGAGATAGAGAAAATACTGCACTTCGCACATAAATCCTCCATAGCTACCAGGATTCAAGAATCCTGCTAAAAAATTCTTACAAGATGGTACAGAGTGCCAACGGTTCTGCATCGGTTCTTCCCTCGGACTTCGGAGCGGTGCTGGAGATGTGGATGGGGGGAGGGCACAATGCTCCACATCTTTTGGGACTGTCCAAAATTGCGTCCCTTTTGGAAGGGGGTGACGCGCACCATAAAAAACCTGACTGGTGTTGATGTGGAAGACAAGCCACTGGCGTGTTTATTACACTTAACAGATCGTCCCACCAAGAAGTACAAAACCTCTTTAACAATGCAGCTATTGAATGCGGCTAAGGCATGTATCCCTCTCTGCTGGAAGTCGGAGCTCCCTCCCTCTCTGGCACTTTAGTTATTTATTTATTTATTTATTTATTTTATTTTAGGTACTTATATAGCGCCGTCAATTTACGCAGCGCTTTTACATATACATTGTACATTCACATCAGTCCCTACCCTCAAGGAGCTTACAATCTAAGGTCCCTAATTCACATTCATACATATACTAGGGCTAATTTAGACAGGATCCAATTAACCTACAGCATGTCTTTGGAGTGTGGGAGGAAACCGGAGTACCCGGAGGAAACTCACGCAGGCACAGGGAGAACATGCAAACTCCAGGCAGGTAGTGTCGTGGTTGGGATTCGAACCAGCGACCCTTTTGTGCTAGGCAAAGTGCTAGCCACTATTCTATTTTATTATATTCTCTAAAGTAGCCTAAGTAGGAATCATAATCTTATTTCACTTTTATAGCTTACTGTATTTATTGCAATTTAGAATTTGAATTCATTATCAAATTCAAATAATTAGTTTTGTTATAATTTATTTCAGATTAGTTGAAAATCGTTACTATTGTGATTTGGAAATTCGGATACATCCAAATCTTTGAATAACGAAATTTGGTCTGAAAATTTGATTTGTAACAAAACGATTCACTCATGTCTATAAATCAATAATAACCTGATGCAGTTCAAAACAACATTACATTACTGTACCGGCGTTTGACGCCAATGTTTTTAGGTTGAAAAATAGCAGAGGGATGATTTTTTTAAAATAATGCCTATTGACGCCGACGCTAACTAACGCTCACTAACGCCGATGCATAACGCCGAAAAACGCAGATTTTTTTTTCCTTGACGTCGGGCCCGACATTTTGTTTATTTTTTAAGAAACGTCCGGGTGTATGAGGCCTAAAAGTGGGGCAGAACACTGAAGCTGTGTTAAAGTCAGAAAGGCTGCGCAAATCAGTTTGCGGTGTGCATTGACTGGGTTTGGGCGTGTGTCGATGGCATTCATTTTGAGATGCTTCTAAAATCTTTTGGAATTTATTGACAGCTGGCCCAGAGATGACGTTCTGACCTGCTTCAAGGGCTTTGTGTATCCATAGACTTGTATGGAAATGCAAATCTTATCTGATGTGGACAAAAGCATGTTGACACTTAGGCCCCGTTCACACTGTCACGTGTGTGATATGCATGTTGGTTAGATTGTGTGTTATGCATGTTGGTTAGATTCAGTGGCATTCATTGTGAATGGCACCTCTATGCACCTTCCCAATGTATGGCCGTGCACTATCATGCATTGCTGTGCACTGATTTGCCAAAAATACCGCATGCAGCTTTTTTTTTTGGTCTGTTAAGGATGGGCTGCTTTAACGTAATGCATGTGGCAGTGTGACAATATAAAACCCATCTTAAAGCTGGCCATATATGTTAGATTGTCTGTCCAATTTTCTTTAGATTTACCATAAACCATACAATATGAGGTCAAAACTAAACAACATTTTCAATTTTATCCAATTAGGCAGGCCCTTGTACAACATAGTTAAAGGTAAATCTAAAGAAAATTGGATAGAAAAACATGTATGGCCAGCCTTAAAGTGACTGTGTTACTAACCAATAATGTTAATATTTAATAGTATCTTTCAATGTGTAGAGCCATATCTCTCTGCTCAAGTCTCCTCTTTGGTGCTCCAGCGCCCGCCCAGGGAATTGGTACATACAGTATCTCACAAAAGTAAGTACACTCCTCACATTTTTGTAAATATTTTATTCTATCTTTTCATGTGACAACACTGGAGAAATGACACTTTGCTACAATGTAAAGTAGTGAGTGTACAGCTTGTATAACAGTGTAAATTTGTTGTCCTCTCAAAATAACTCAACACACAGCCATTAATGTCTAAACCGCTGGCAACAAAAGTGAGTACACCCCTAAGTGAAAATGTCCAAATTGGGCCCAAAGTGTCAATATTTTGTGTGGCCACCATTATTTTCCTGCATTACCTTAACCCTCTTAGACATGGAGTTCACCAGAGCTTCACAGGTTGCCACTGGAGTCCTCTTCCACTCCTCCATGATGACATCACAGAGCTGGTGGATGTTGGAGACCTTGCGCTCCTCCACCTTCCGTTTGAGGATGCCCCACAGATGCTCAATAGGGTTTAGGTCTGGAGACATGCTTGGCCAGTCCATCACCTGTACCCTCAGCTTCTTTAGCAAGGCAGTAGTCGTCTTGGAGGTGTGTTTGGGGTCGTTATCATGTTGGAATACTGCCCTGCGGCCCAGTCTCCAAAGGGTGGGGATCATGCTCTGCTTCAGTATGTCACAGTACTTTTTGGCATTCATTGTTCCCTCAATGAACTGTAGCTCCCCAGTGCCGGCAGCACTCATGCAGCCCCAGACCATGACACTCCTATCACCATGCTTGATTGTAGGCAAGACACACTTATCTCTGTATTCCTTTTCTGGCTGCCGCCACACACGCTTGACACCAGCTGAACCAAATAAGTTTATCTTGGTCTCATCAGACCACAGGACATGGTTCCAGTAATCCATGTCCTTAGTCTGCTTTTCTTCAGCAAACTGTTTTCAGGCTTTCTTGTGCATCATCTTTAGAAGAGGCTACCTTCTGGAATGACAGCCATGCAGACCAATTTGATGCAGTGTCCAGCGTATGGTCTGAGCACTGACAGGCTGATCCCCAACCCCTTCAACCTCTGCAGCTATGCTGGCAGCACTCATACGTCTATTTCCCAAACACAACCTCTGTGTCAGGATGCAGAGCATCCAGTAAGGGTAAACAGATCAATGGTCTGCACCAAAAGAAATCAGGACCATAGAGATAGGTGAAAAAGAAATGTTTAATGAAAGTGACATGCATCCAATACCAGCACCAATGATAATACACAAACAAGGTGGAAGTAATAAACGCAAGAAACCCCAGTAAAAGCCCTAACTAACTAACTAAATATATACAAATAAGGTTCACACATGGAAATACCAGTCAGGAGATAAGGAACAGAAGCCAGCAATAGCAAAAGGCAGCAGGTAGCAGGTCTCAGGGGACAAGGGACAGGACTCTGGAACAGGGTAGACAGGAACAGGTCACAGGGAACAGGGACAGAACTCCAGAACAGGATCAGACAGGAACAACGGCTAGCAGATGCAATACTGAAGCCCTGAACCCCAGCGAAGGGCGGGCTTTTATGCTTCCCACAGCACATGTCAGGTGCAGCCTGATGATCTGTGTGTCCCTCTGCTGGGAGACACCCGCAGGCGGTCACCAGAACTATACTCTTAGGTGCAGAAAGCAACAGTGCCATCTGCAGGTGAGCCCAGCAGTAGCACAGGTCCTGACAGTACCCCCCCTTAAGGAGCGGCTTCCAGACGCTCCATTCTGACCTTGACTTGACACTCCATATAGGTGCACACACAGGGGCATCAAAGTTAGTCTGGACACCAAGCAGGGGAACATCTGTGGCAAGCTGGGTAACAGACAGGGACGCATCAACAGGGCTCGGGCTATCAAACACTGGATCAGCAGGTACAGGGTTATCAGGTACTGGAGCAGCAAGCATTGGATCAGCGGGCACAGGGTCATCAGGTACAGGATCAGCAGGCACAGGGTCATCAGGCACGGGATCAGTGGGCACTGGGTCATCAGGCTGAGCAGTAGACACAGGGTCATCAGGCACTGGATCAACGGGAACCGGGTCATCAGGCACTAGATCAGCGGGTACAGGATCATCTGGCTCTGGATCAGTGGGCACCGGGTCATCAGGCTGAGCAATAGGCACTGGTTCATCAGGCACTGGATCAGCGGGCACCGGGTCATCAGGCACTGGATCAGCGGGTACCGTATAATCAGGCACTGGATCAGCGGGCACCGGGCCATCAGGCACTGGATCAGTGGGCACTGTGTCATCAGGCACTGGATCATCAGGCACTGGGTCATCAGGCACTGGATCAGCGGGCACCGGGTCATCAGGCACTGGATCAGTGGGTACAGGGTCATCAAGCACAGGAGCAGCAGGTACTGGATCAGCAGACACTGGATCAGCAGTTCAGGGTCTACAGGCACAGGATCAGCAGACACGGGGTCATCACACTGGGCAGTAGGCAGCGGTACATCAAGCTGGGCAGCGGGCAGAAGCACATCAAGCAGGGCAGTGGGCAGAAGCACATCAGACTGGACAGCGGGCACCGGATCATCAGACAGGACTGCGGGCACTGGATCATCAGACAGGACTGCGGGCACTGGATCATCAGACTGGACAGCGGGCAGAGGCACATCAGGCTGGACAACGGGCATCGGATAGTCAGGCTGGACAATGGGCACCGGGTCATCAGACTGGGAAGCAGGCACCAGATCATCAGACTGGACAGCGAGCACCAGATCATCAGACTGGACAGCGGGCACCGGGTCATCAGACTGGACAGCGGGCAACGGATCATCAGACTAGACAGCGGGCACTGGATGATCAGACTGGACACCAGGCAACGGATCATCAGATTGGACAGTGGGCACTGGATCATCAGACTGGGCATCAGGAACTGGATCATTCGGTTGGGCATAGGGTCATCAAGCGGGGTGTCGGGCACCGAAACAGCAGGCACAGAGTCATCAGAGGACATCGGAACATCAGGCACTGGGTCATCAGGCAGCGGGCATCGGGTAATCAGGCACCAAATCGGCTGATGCCGGGTCATCAGGCTGGGCAGTGGGCACCAGGTCATCAGCAGGCACCTGGTCATCAGATTGGTCCACAATTACCAGATCAGCCGGCTGGGCATCAAGAACTGGCTCATGAGGCTGGGCATTGGGCATCAAGCTGGGGGTCAGGCACTGGAACAGCAGGCTGGGCAGCAGGCATGGCAGCAGGTACTGTAACAGCAGGCATGGCAGCAGGCACCGGAACAGTAGGCTGGGCAGCAGGCACAGCAGCGGGCACGGAACAGCAGGCTGGGCAGCGAACACTTGGATAGTAGGCTGGGCAGCAGGCATGGCAGCAGGCACTGGAACAGTAGGTTGGGTATCAGAAATGGAACCACCAGGCAGGGCATCAGGAACAGTGAGGTCAAATTGATTAGCCGGCAGAGTCCATAGGGAACCAGTACAGTCAGATGGGATAGCGACAGGCCGGTCAGAAGCAGAAGGTCCAATCCCATGGGCTGGGCCAAGGTGGCAAGTGTGGTGGCAGGATTGGATAGTGGTATGATTGTGTGGGTTGGAAAAGACTTCAGTTTCTTTTTAGGTTTAGCCACTGCAATCCTGTAAGCGGATGCAGGGCTGTAAGTAGTGGGTGTAGTTCATGGAGGAGAGATAGCAGTACTGAGAGGAAATGAAAAGGGAGGAGTAGTTACAGAAAAAGTTTTCTGGGGAGTAGCAATGGTCAATGGAGAGAGGGATCTCTGAACAAACTGGTGGCTAGTGAAGGAATTCATGTCAACTGATACTGAAAGGGACAGATCTGACCAAGCTTGGAGCAAAGGCTGAACAAGCATCAATTTACACTCTCCTTGTCTAACTAAAGAGTGTACAGGATTGATCAAATCTAACAGAGCCTTTTGTGAATACACAGAGTAATGTTCCAAAACATAGATTTTATCATCCTCTAATAGCCATACAAGAGACACCACCTGAGATTAATTAAACGGAGGGTTATAATCATCACCATCAGTAGGGGTGCTAGACAACACCAACTTTGCACAGGTCTGAATGAGGGGCTGAATTTCCTCAAACAAACAGCTGCCTTGAGCCACCAGAACATGAGCCAGATGAATATATTCCAGCAATTATTCCCTAGTCTGTTCTTTCAAGATTTGGCAGCAATATTCCCTGTCTTCTTCTATAAGCAGAGCGAAATACACAACCTCTTCCACCTGCATCTTGCACCAATTAACAAATACCAAAACCTAATTTCCCAGGTGCAGCCGATCTGAAAGTATGGCTTCAGTATTATGTCAGGATGCAGAGCATCCAGTAAGGGTAAACAGATCAATGGGCTGCCCCAAAAGAAATCAGGACCATAGGGATAAGTGAAAAAAAAAATGTTTATTAATGAAAGGGACATGCATCCAATACCAGCACCAATGATAATACACAAACAAGGTGGAAGTAATAAATGCAAGGAACCCCAGTAAAAGCCCTAACTAACTAACTAAATATATACAAATAAGGTTCACACATGGGAATACCAGCAAGGTCAGGAGATAAGGAACATAAGCCAGCAATAGCAACAGGCAGCAGGTCACAGGGGACAAGGGGCAGGACTCCGGAACAGGGTCAGGCATGAACAGATCACCAGGAACAAGGGACAGAACTCCAAAACAGGATCAGACAGGAACAATGGCTAGCAGATGCAATACTGAAGCCCTGAATCCCAGCGAGGGGCGGGCTTTTATACTTCCCACAACAAATGTCAGGTGCAGCCTGGTGATCTGTGTGTTCCTCTGCTGGGAGACACCCGCAGGCGGACACCAGAACTACATCCTTAGGTGCAGAAAGCAACAGTGCCACCTGCAGGTGAGCCCAGCAGTAGCACAGGTGCTGACACTCTGGATATGACGCTGAGCATGTGCACTCATCTCCTTTGTTCGAACATGGCGAGGCCTGTTCTGAGTGGAACCTGTCCTGTTAAACCACAGTATGGTCTTGGCCACCGTGCTGCAGCTCAGTTTCAGGGTCTTGGCAATCTTCTTATAGCCTAGGCCATCTTTATGTAGAGCAACAATTCTTTTTTTTCAGATCCTCAGAGAGTTCTTTGCCATGAGGTGCCATGTTGAACTTCCAGTGACCAGTATGAGAGAGTGAGAGCGATAACACAAAATTTAACACACCTATATTGAATAAAAAAAAAATTTAACACACCTGCTCCCCATTCACACCTGAAACCTTGTAACACAAATCAGTATCATAACATAATAAAAAAGGGAAAATGGCTAATTGGGCCCAATTTGGCCATTTCCACTATTGTTGCCAGCGGTTTAGATATTAATGGCTGTGTGTTGAGTTATTTTGAGGGGACAGCGAATTTACACTGTTATACAAGCTGTACACTCACTACTTTACATTGTAGCAAAGTGTAATTTCTTCAGTGTTGTCACATGAAAAGATATAATAAAATATTTACAAAAATGTGAGGGGTTTACTCACTTTTGTGAGATACTGTACCTATAATTTAATAGGTTATAACTACTATTATATTATACTATTCCTTCTGTATTGAACTGTATTGTAATTACACTGTGTCCTTTCTTTATTGTAAAGCGCTGCACAAACTGTTGGCTCTATATAAATCCTGTATAATAATAATAATTATAGTTTTTATTATTATTATGATTAATAATAATAAATAATAATAATAATTAAAAAAAACTATAATAATGGTAATGGTTAATAAAAATAATAAACTTAATCATTTAATCATAATAGAAATTATCCAAATGTTTTTTTGTACTTTAGGATTTTAGAATTTTCATTCTTTCAAATTTTTGCATTTTCGTTCTTATTTTTGGAGTTTCGTTCTTTCAAATTTTCGGATTTTTGATTTTATTTTTGGATTTTCGAATTTCGGATTTATATTGTTTCGGATTTTTGAATTTCGGATTTTCGTTCTTTCGGATTTTCGTTCTTTTCAAAAATTTGTTTTTGGAAAAATTTGTGAAACGGTTTTTCGTTATTCGATTGTTTCCAAATTAACGAATATTGCGAATTTTGACGAAAAACGAATTTGGAACGAAACTAATTTCACGTCTAATTTTTTTCTTTCATGTATTTTACATTTTGGTTCACTCTCTGAACCTACCAATTCGGCCGAGAGATTCTGCAAGAAGGAGCTGCTCGGGCCGTGCATTCCATCCACGGAGCTGCGGCGTCACTTCTGGTTTCCCACTGGCACAGAGAAACTGGAAGTGACGCAGCGGCTCCGAGGAACGCACCGCCCATGTCCGACGATGGTGCCAATAGAGAACCAGACAACAAGAAGAATGACTGCAATATGGGAGTGTTGCGGCGTATTGCTTTGCACCACAAGGACTCACAAAAGCAGGCAAATGAAGCGTCTCACCTGCAATCACATGATTGCATAGACGTCACGCTGCCTATAGTGCACTCTGTCCGCTGCCCTTACACAGTGCACTTAAAGGACCTTTTTTTTAGTTTTTTGATTTTTAAAGGATCTTTCTTTTTGTGACAAGCTTTGGATGGGGGGGGCGCCCGTGCACCCCCTATGGATGGGCCGCCACTGCTTTGTACTCCTCGCATGGTTGCTGCCACACACGCTTGACACCATCTGAACCAAATAAGTTTATCTTGGTGTCATCAGACCACAGGACATGGTTCCAGTAATCCATGTCCTTAGTCTGCTTGTCTTCAGCAAACTGTTTGCGGGCTTTCTTATGCATCATCTTTAGAAGAGGCTTCCTTTTGGAACGACAGCCATGCAGACCAATTTGATGCAGTGTGCGGTGTATGGTCTGAGCACTGACCCCCCCACCCCTTCAACCTCTGCAGAAATGCTGGCAGCACTCATACGTCTGTTTCCCAAAGACAACCTCTGGATATGACGCTGAGCACGTCCACTCAACTTCTTTGGTCGACCATGGCGAGCCCTATTCTGAGTGGAACCTGTCCTGTTAAACCCCTGTATGGTCTTGGCCACCGTGCTGCAGCTCAGGGTCTTGGCAATCTTCTTATATCCTAGACCATGTTTATGTAGAGCAACAATTCTTTTTTTCAGATCCTCAGAGAATTCTTTGCCATGAGGTGCCATGTTGAACTTCCAGTGAGCAGTATGAGAGAGTGAGAGCGATAACACAAAATTTAACACACCTGCTCCCCATTCACAGTCGCGCTTGCTTATGTAAACAGAGTTCAAACCACACATGTGAGGTATCACCACGATCATTAGAGCGAGAGCAATAATTCTACCACTAGACCTCCTCTGTAACTCTAAACTGGTAACCTGCAAAAAATTTTAACGCATCACCTTTGGAGATTTTTAAGTACCGTCGTTTGTTGCCATTCAACGAGTGTGTGCAACTTTAGACCAGACATGCTAGGTATCTATTTACTCGGTGTACCATCATCTTTCACAGTATTCAAAAAAAATTGGGCTAACTTTACTGTTTTTTTTTTTTATTCATGAAAGTGCATTTCTTCCAAAAAAAATTGCATTTGAAAGATCGCTGCACAAATACAGTGTGACATAAAATATTGCAACAATTGCCATTTTATTCTCTAGGGTCTCTGCTAAAAATATATATATATAATGTTTGGGGGTTCTAAGTAAATTTTCTAGCAAAAAATATGGATTTATAAGCAACAAATGTCAGAAAAAGGCATGAAATGGTGAATACCAGGGCTCGAGTCCCGTGGGAACGACATTCCTGTACTTATTTCACAGCAGGAACGCAGTTCCTATTACCACCCGTGTCCTGGTGGATCCGCCATTCGATCCCATATTTGGCCAGCGGAGCCCGGGGTCGGGTCTGGCAGAAGCTGTGAGAGTGTGGCGCATGGCACACCTATTCGTTGGGAGGTGGCAGACAGACTGATGACTCCATGATGTCATGGCGCATTCCCGTCACTGCGCCACACCATGCCAGGAGCCGAGTGGGCAGAACAGAGGAGCTGAAAGCCTGAAGGCTGAAGCAGAGTGTGTCACAAGGAGCACTGGGAGAGGGAGAGGACTGGAAGTCTGTGTCTGTCTGTGCCTGCTAATTGTAATGATCTCTCCGCCAGGAGTCGAGCAGGCGGAGCAGAGGAGCTGAAGCAGTGCAGGAGCACTGGGAGAGGGAGAGGCGTCTGTCTGTCAGTGTTGCCAACCGCCAGTAAATTTACGGGCAGCCCGTAAAAACAAGCTGATTTTCGGGGCGTCCATAAATGTCTGTTACGGGCAGAGGTGCCCGTAAAAAAGATGGTCATGAGCCGACCATGCAACTGCATATGCGCCTGCCTGAAGCCAGCAGGACTCATACACGCTCGGTTAGGGCAGCGCATTCGCAGTAACATGATGGCGCCGCTTGGTGCCATTTTTGAATAAAAGCCAGCTGCCAGAGTGCCAGTCCACTCGTTCTTGGCGGTGCCGCATCGGCCGGAGCCTCGTGCACTCGCCCCAACAGTGGAGGAGCCGAGCAGGGGTGAGGAGAGAGTGATTGTGACACTGTGTGAGGATAGCAAAAAGGGGGCAGAGTAGGACATTACTGGGGGGTGAAGCCATGCAGGGACAGAGAAGGACACCGATGTGCTGCCTTGTGGAGAGGTGAAAGGGGCACAGGAGGAGGACACACTGATTGTGGATAGGTAATAGGAAGGTGGACAGAGGAGGAAGCTACTATGAGGGGGGTGAGGAGGACACTACCATGTTTGCAGCCTCTGTCCACCTCCTGTATAATATCTGCAGCCTCTGTCCACCTCCTGTATAATATCCGCAGTCTCTGTCCACCTCCTGTATAATATCCGCAGCCTCTGTCCACCGCCTGTATAATGTCTGCAGCCTCTGTCCCCCTCCTGTATAATGTCTGCAGCCTCTGTCCCCCTCCTGTATAATGTCTGCAGCCTCTGTCCCCCTCCTGTATAATATCCGCAGCCTCTGTCCACCTCCTGTATAATATCTGCAGCCTCTGCCCACCTCCTGTATAATATCCGCAGCCTCTGTCCACCTCCTGTATAACGTCCACAGCCTCTGTCCACCTCCTGTATAATATCTGCAGCCTCTGTCCACCTCCTGTATAACGTCCGCAGCCTCTGTCCCCCTCCTGTATAATGTCTGCAGCCTCTGTCCCCCTCCTGTATAATGTCTGCAGCCTCTGTCCCCCTCCTGTATAATGTCCGCAGTCACTGTCCACCTTCTGGATCATGTCCAAAGTCTCTGTCAACCTTTATTATTAGTAACCCTCCCCCTTGTGTGTATCCACTCTGTGGAAGGTGGTCTCTAGTCACCAGAGTGCCCCTTTACATCAGAGTTCCCTCTTAGATCATGATCTGCAGCTTTGCCCTTTACATAAGAGTTCCCTTTCACTGTAAGGGGGAATCCTGCAGACTCAGATCTAAGGGGGAACTCTGTGCTGGCTGGGTTATAGTAACCTGAATTTCATGTAAATGGAGAAATAGGGTTTTTGACTTTTGTTTAACTTAAATACATTGTTAATAGCACCAAAAACTATGTGTTTATAGTTAAAATATTAATATTTGTACTGTTTAGCACTGAAAACTGACATTTTAGGTACTTTTTTGCAGTGGCAATAAAAAATGTGGCCCTGCCAGTAAATTTCATGATATTTTCATGACACCTGGCAGTGCCATCTCAGTGCTGCCTATCAATGTCACCTGTCAGTGCCATCTCAGTGCTGCCCATCAGTGCCACCTCTGTGTTGCCCATCAGTGCAACCTCAGTGCTGCCTATCAGTGCCACTTGTTAGTGTCCATTAGTGCCACCTGTCTGTGCTGCCTATCAGTGCCATCTCAGTGCTGCCTATCAGTGCCACCTGTCAGTGCCCATCAGAGCCACCTCAGTGTTGCCTATCAATACCACCTGTCAGTGCCCATCAGTGCCACCTCAGTGCTGCCCATCAGCGCCACCCATCAGTACCCATCAGTGCTGCCCATCAGTGCCACCTGTCAGTGCCCATTAGTGCCACCTATCAGTGCCCATCATTGCCACCTCAGTGCTGCCTGTCAGTTCCCATCAGTGCCACCTCAGTGATGCCCATCAGTGCCACCTGGCAGTGCCATCTCAGTCCTCCTATCAGTGCCACCTCAGTGCTGCCCATAAGTGCCCCCTGGCTGGGCCATCTCAGTGCTGCCCATCAGTGCCACCTCAGTGATGCCCATCAGTGCTACCTGTCAGTGCCACCTCAGTGCTGCCTATCAGTGCCACCTGTCAGTGTCCGTTAGTGCCACCTGTCGGTGCTGCCTATTACTACCACCTGTCAGTGCCCATTAGTGTCACCTGTCAGTGCTGCCTATCACTGCCACCTATCAGGGCTCATCAGTGCCATCTCAGTGTTGCCTGTCAGTGTCACCTGTCAGTGCCCATCATTGCCACCTCAGTGCTGCCTGTCAGTCCCCATCAGTGCCACCTCAGTGCTGCCCATCAGTGCCACCAATGACAGTGCCATCTCAGTGCTGCCTGTCAGTGTCACCTGTCAGTACCCATCAGTGCCACTTCAGTGTTGCCTATCAATGCCACCTGTCAGTGCCCATCAGTGCCATCTGTCAGTGCCATCTCAGTGCTGCCTATCAGTGGCACCTCAGTGATGCCTACCAGTGCCCATTAGTGCCACCTGTCAGTGCTGCCGATCGGTGCCACCTGTCAGTGCCCATCAGTGCCACCTCAGTGTTGCCTATCAATGCCACCTGTCAGTGCCCATCAGTGCCATCTTAGTGTTGCATATCAGCAGTGCCCATCATTGCCACCTCAGTGCTGCCTGTCAGTGCCCATCAGTGCCACCTCAGTGCTGCCTGTCAGTGCCGCCTCAGTGCTGCCCATCAGTGACACCTCAGTGCTGCCCATCAGTGACACCTCAGTGCTGCCTATCAGTGCCACCTCATCAGTGCCAATTAGTGCCGCCTATCAGCGTACATCAGTGAAGGAGAAAAATAACTTATTTGCAAAATCTTATAACAAACAAAAAAAAGTTGCTGATTTTTTTAAATATTAGTTTTTTTTTTTTCACTTGGCATCAGGCTTTAGCAATTCTTATTGCCCAACGCCCCAGACATTCAGTTCTGGGCAGCTGATTTAAAAAACTAGCTCCTAACTTTTTCAGCTGCCTACTAGATTCTAATCAAATTTGTCAAGCCTTGGTATAGCATACAGGTTAAATAATTTTGTTGTTACTTACATCTGTGCTATATTTATTTGTTTAATGCATGTGAATTTTGGAGGTGTCCTCGTAAACTGGCACTTTACAATAAATGTTGCACTTTATTTGTTTAAAAAGGAGCACGTATTTTATATACAGTATAATATATATATATATATATATATATATATACACAGCAGTAGTTCTCAACCCACCAACAGGCCAGATTTTAAGTATTACCTTGGGGAGATGCAGACTAGAACACTGCAATCACTGAGCAGCAAATGATGTCACCTGTGATGTATTTCAGTTATCCTGCAAATCTGGCCTGTTAGTGGGTCCTGAGGACCGGAGTTGAGAACCACTGATATACAGTATACACATACACACACTTTTTGTTATTTTGGGGGGGGGGGGGGGTCGTGGTCTTGGGTGAGTTTCCACACTTTTTTCCCAGGACTTGACCCCTGATTAAACCCTAATATTTAACCATAACATTTAACCCTGACATGCGAATTGGGACATATAAAGGTTCCTGCTTTGATGCGACCTTGAGTGCCAGAGAGTGCAAAGTCACATCAAAGTCACACTACATAAACAGAACGGTCATACTTTCCTATTAGCCAAAAAAAGCAAAACACATCAAAAAGGCGTGTTCAAAAATGCAAAATGCACCGCAAAACGTGCCAGAAAAACGCATCAGCTGCAACCTGCATAGATGTGAACCTAGCCTAAATGAAGGGCTCTCTCCCCTCTGTTATTTTTCTGAACGTCCTCCAGCGCAGGGCCCAGCTCCCTATGCCCCCTTTTGTAACAATTCCTTGCCTATTAGCCATGAAAACCGGCAGAGCTGATTTGCAAGATTTCCCCCATATATTGCAGCATATTAGGGATATCAAACCCCTACAGCTCTAATTTTATTTCACAGCAGTTGCAGTGTTTATTTCCAAGAAATAATTACTGTTTTCCTGGAATGAATCAACGCCTGCAGGAGCGCTTTCATTACATTATATATGTATGAAAACAGTTACAAGTGAGTGCATTCAAGACATCATCATTGTGAGTGCAATCAAATTACAAAAAAAGTAATACAAATATTGTTATTGTACTTGTATGGCTGTCTATGGCAGAGAAATAGGACTCATGCACACTGTATGCTATTGACGCTTTTTTCACCTATAGCAGTTTAGCAGCAGCAAAAATGCGGCAAAATGCCATGTTTTGCATGTGCATTAATACATTCCATTGGCCAGAATTCAATCCATTTGAATGCAGCATCGCATGTAATGAGCGTTAATGTGTGTTAAGGAGCTTTTGAGTGTTTTTTATGCTCAAAAGCTTCTCTCCTGAACCCACAAGTGATGGATTTTATTTCTGCCTCTAAACTCCCCTGCGACTAAACTCCTGAAAACATACATTATGAACATATTCCACCAAATTTAAATAGCTAATAAGATAAAAAATAGCAATGGTTTTGCACAGAGCAGCCCTGATCTTCCTCTTCTGGGGTCCCCACACTGGTGCTCCTGGCAAAGAATGCATTAACCACTTCAGCCCCAGAAGGATTTACCCCCTTAATCACCAGAGAACTTTTTGCAATTCAGCACTGTGTCGCTTTAACTGACAATTGAGCAGTCGTGCAACGTTGTACCCAAACA
Source organism: Glandirana rugosa (assembly GCA_018402905.1). NCBI lineage: Eukaryota > Metazoa > Chordata > Amphibia > Anura > Ranidae > Glandirana > Glandirana rugosa. The sequence continues at coordinate 335,888 of BLSH010314220.1, read as the reverse complement.
AAATTGACGTCCTTTTTTTCCCACAAATAGAGCTTTCTTTTGGTGGTATTTCATCACCTCTGCGTCACTTCTGATCACCATTATAAACAAAGAAATAGCGTCAATTTTGAAAAAAAACAATATTTTTTATTTTTTGCTATAATAAATGTCCAAAAAAAAAATGTATTTGTCAGTTTTGGCCGATATATATTCTTCTACATATTTGTGGTAAAGAAAATCACAATCGGCGTATATTGATTGGTTTGAGCAAAAGTTGCCGCGTTTACAAACCATGAGAATTAATTTATGGCTTTTTTACTATTTTTTTTTTACTGGTAATGGCGGCTATTTTTATAGGAACTGCGATATTGCGGCGAACAGATCAGACATTTTTGACACTTTTTTGGGACCATTGACATTTATACAGCAATCAGAGCTACAAAAAAACACTGATTACTGTGTAGATGTTACTGGCAGGGAAAGGGTTAACCTGCAGGGGGCAATCAAGGGGTTAACTGTGTTCCCTAGGCGTGTTCTAACTGTGTGGGGGCTGGGCTGGCAGGGGAATGACAGATCTAACTGATCCCGGTGAAAGGGATCAGTAGATCACTGTCATTCCGCCTGACATAGCGGGAACCGCCGTGTTTACATCGGCGGTTCCCCGCTTTTCTGCTGTACCAGGCAATCGCAGGTAGCCGGCGGACATCGAGTCCCCCCAACCCGCGGCCCCACTCAGGGAGTGTGTGGCAGGCATGAGAGTGCGCCGGTGGCAGCGCGCGCTCGCCCCCTAGCTGCGCATGCGCAAATCGCCATTTATAAACAGCGATCTGTGTACAGCTGCCACTTTGCAGCAGTAAATGTACGCGAGGCGGTCGGCAACTGGTTAAAGTAAAAAAAACTTCTGCCTTTACAACTGCTCTAACTCATTTTTAATAGGCGAACTGCCCCATCCATCCACGTCTCCATGCTTTATTTTGTTGAGAATCACTTTGAAAAACACCCGCTAGTATTGCTAGCTGTGGCCATCTTAAGTAAGGGCAGATGAATCATGTAGCATTTACTCCCTGGAATCCATCTGCCTTTATCTCAGGCATTCAAGCAGGAGGGTTTACTAAGTTGAGAAAGCCCCTCCTCACGATGAAATGAAAAATAAATAAAAGCCCATGAAGACTTCCATATGACATCATTTAGGCCAGAAAGGAAGGAAGCAAGAAATGTAAAAAAAAAAAAAAAAGTTTAAAACAAGCAAAACTAGCATCGCTAGCTGCGGCCATCTTGAGTAAGGGCAGATGATTCATGTAGTACTGTATTTACTTCCTGGAATATATCTATCCTTAGCTCAGACATGCAGGTGTAGCGTCGTTTTTTAAAACCCCACACAAATGGAAACTGGAAGTGACGTTCCGTCGCTGCCATATTGCTACACCTGCACTCGTCCACACTAAGGATACAGAGAGAGGGCGGGAAGGGGACATCTTATTACACCCACTGGAGTTTATGATTTCACATTTATTTTTAACGGTAAACGGAGCTTACATACTGAAATACATTATATAGAAATACATGACACTGTTTTCATGTTATATTTTACAAGCAGCGGCAAGCCTGGCGATCTCACTGCTTAAGAAATGTTACAGAACATCGCTGCTTTTAAAATATTGTCAAGTATTTCTATATAATGTATTTCAGTATGTAAGCTCCGTTTACTGTTATAAATAAGTGGGAAATGAAAAACTCCGGTGGGTGTAATAAGATGTCCGTTTGCCGCCTTCTCTTTGTATCCTTACTGTGGACGTGTGCAGGTGTAGCAATATGGAAGCGACGAAACGTCACTTTCGGTTTCCACTTTTGTGGGGTTTCAATAAACAATGCTACACCGGCAGGAGGACATGCTTAGCCAGAAACCAGGAAGCAAATGAAGAAATGATTACAAAAAAAAAAAAGTTTAAAAATAGTTCATGTTGCTTGAGAGAGTTTAGTTCCTCTTTAACAGAGTTGTCACCCTTGAAGGCGTGACCATTCCTATTTATTCATTCAGGGTTCCTGTCTATTCATTATTTACAGCTTAAATTATACCGATTCTGACAGTTTTAAGTGAAAACACAATTTAAATTCTGTATTAAACCTGTCACTATGACTTTAGTTAATACTCTGACTTTAGTTATACCGCAATTGAAGGTTATATGTTGACAAAAACATTAATTGCTGGCGGAGTTGGCATATTTGACACATACTATATATAGAAAGTGTTTTTCTCCCTTCAAAACTCATTAAAAAGCTGATCTCCTCTTTTCCTGTCCAACAAACTATTTCCTTCATTAAAGTGGAGTTCCTCCCCCCCCCTCCAAAAATTAAAAGTCAGCAGTTACACATACTGTAGCTGCTGACTTTTAATATTAGGGCACTTACCTGTGCTGGAGTCCAGTGATTTCAGCATCGCAGCTGATGTTTCCATCAGCTGCGGGGTGTTGCTGCAGCCATTGCTGGTAAGGGAGCCTTGCGGCTTCACGGCCGGGTCCCTACTGCTCATGAGCGAAGCGCACTGTGCTCTTTTACTGGGCAGGCAGCGGGGGAAGGAGGAGGGGGCAGGACTTCTGATGTACCTCGCAGCAGCAAAGTCCGACAGAAGTGGGGACAGGGTACCTGTCAAAAACAGGTACCCACCCTCCACTCCACCCCCGAAAGGTGCTAAATGTGGCACCTTTCATGGGGGAGGAGACAGGTGAGCAGACGTTCCACTTTTGGGTGGAACTCCACTTTAAGTGCTGCATGAACTGTATGCAGATTCAGCTACATACAGTACACAGTTCTTGGTTCCAGCTGTGAGACAGAGACATCCTGCCTCACACTCAGAACAACATTGAGTCGGTATGAGCAGCACTCAGCCATTCTTAGGCAGCTTTGTATTCTGTGAATGAATACAAAGCTTCCTCTGACTGGCTGAGGTGGGCTGATGACTTCACAATTTTACGATCTCCACCAATGCAGCACTTAGTGAAGGAAATAGTTTGTTTGTACCAGCTTGGTCCAAACAGACTATTTAAGGTGACAGGAAACTTGAAGGTCAACATTAAACGTCAACAAATAAACCCTTCCTGTTAAGTCATTCACGCATAGACGTTTGTTCAAAAACAATTGTTGTTCCATTAGTTAATGTGCACAAATCGATAATCGATTTTGACCTTAGGTAGCCAAAAAAAAAATTTTAAAAAATTGAAGGATTGAAAATTTTATTGAAATGAACAAAATTCTAACCTTGAATGTGATTTCCTTTCAAGAAAAATCTTTCTTGCTGTAATACGTATATGCAATGAAAAGTTTCACCATAAAGTAATTATACTGCATATATATAGGGATGTATGAAATAGCAATGCAATAAGTGTAAACTAAAGCTGGCTATACATGTACCAAAATTCAGCTGGTTCATCAGGGATAGGCCGGATTTCGATTCATGTGTGGCCACTGTGGTTGAATGAAGCTTGATCTACCAATCCCTGCTGAGCTGATCTGTGTATTCTGACAGCGGAGGAGTATCCCCGCTCTCAGAATAGCGCAGCAGAGGAGTATCCTGGCTGTCAGAATAGCGCAGCGGAGTATCCCGGCTGTCAGACTATAATAGCATAGCAGAAAATTTCCCCATCCACATCAAATCTGTGGATGGGGGGGGGGAAATTGGGCCTTTTTTTTAATTAAACCTGCTAACCAATAAAAAAACAGATCCATGTATGGCCAGTGTGTGTTACCCCAACATTTCATATCCCTGGCCATGGCCAAAAGTTTTGAGAATGACACAAATATTGATTTTCACAAAGTATGCTGTCTCAGTTTTTATGATGGCAATTTGCATATATTCCAGAATGTTATGAAGAGTGATCTGATGAAAATGAACTTAATCCCATAAAAAATATTTCCACTGCATTTGTGAAGAAGGCTTCAGGGCACCCAAGAAAGTCCAGCAAGCGCCAGAACCGTCTCCTACAGTTGATTCAGCTGCGGAATCGGGGCACCACCAGTGCAGAGCTTGCTCAGTTATGGCAGCAGACAGTTGTGAATGCATCTACATGCACAATGAGAATACTTTTGGAGGGTGGCCTGGTGTCAAGAAGGGCAGCAAAGAAGCCACTTCTCTCCAGTAAAAACATCGGGGACAGACTTGTATTCTACAAAAGGTACAGGGATCGGACTACAGAAGACTGGAGTAAAGTCATTTTATCTGATGAATCCCCTTTCTGATTGTTTAGGGCATCCGGTAAAACCTTGTCCGGAGAAGAAAAGGTGAACTCTACCATCAGTCCTGTGTAATGCCAACAGTAAAGCATCCTGAGACAATTCACGTGTGGGGTTGCTTCTCAGCCAAGGGATTGGGCTCATTCACAATTTTGCCTAAGAACACAACCATGTATAAAGAATGGTACGAAAACATCCTCCGAGAGCAACTTCTCCCAACCATCCAAGAAAAGTTTAGTGAGGAACAATGCCTTTTCCAGCATGATGGAACGCCTTGCCATAAGGCAAAAGTGATAACTAAATGGCTTAGGGAACAAAACATTGAACTTTTGGGTCCATGGCCTGGAAAATCCCCAGACCTCAATCCCATTGAGAACTTGTGGTCAATCCTCAAGGGACAGGGGAATAAAAATCCCACAAATTCTGACAAACTCCAAGCATTGACTATGCAAGAATAGGCTGCCATCAGTCAGGATGTGGCTCAGAAGCATGTGAGGGCGAAGGTCTTGAAAAAGAAGGGACAACATTGCAAATATTGACTCTTTGCATAAACTTAATGTAATTGTCAATAAAAACCTTTGCCACTTATGACATGCTTATAATTATACTTCAGTATTGTAATGATATCACGTGTGGTACACACAAAACTCCACCATTTTGTCACAAGTACGCCATGACAGTTCTACGTAGGACAAAACCCCTCATCCCCCCTCCCTTCAGCTTAGGAATTTATGGGTCCCTTGACCAAGCTCCAAGAGGTCTGGCTGTGTTTGCCAGGCCTGATAATAAACCAATACATTAGACCCATTTAGAGACAGATAAGGATAGGTCACAATTCCCCTCAGGCATCTGTGACCTTCCAGAGACCCTGAATCAACTTTAAAAGGTAGAATTTCATAACTCCAGATAGGAACATTACATCTTAATAAAAAGTATATATCTGAATGCGGAAAGGCATACCGAATAAAACAAACCCAAATGTCGATGAATTCCATCTGCCGTAAACCCACTGCTAGTTTTGCCTCTTCCCAGGGTAACAGAGAGCGACAAGTCTGTTATGTTTAGACTTATTTTAATGCACTGTGCCTGCTGAACTTAAATTCCTTAATGTGGTGTTTGCATGATAATCCCATCCCTAGATATGGTTTTTAACCACTTCCCGCCCGGCGCATTGACAAATGACGTCCGGGCGGGGGGTTCATTATCCTGACTGGACGTCTATTGACGTCCTCAGGATAATGCGCGATCGCGCGCCCCTGGGGGCGCGCATCGCGGCGATCGGTGGTGCCGTGGGTCAGTCTGACCCACCGCACTACCGACCGAGGTAAAAGGCTTCGATCCGAAGCCTTTTACCATGTGATCAGCCGTGACCAATCACGGCTGATCACAGTGTAAATAGGAAGAGCCGTTGATCGGCTTTTCCTCTGCTCAGGTCTGCAGACCTGAGCAGCGGAGAGCCTAACGGCTGCTCGGCTGATGAGGGGGGGCTGCGCTGAACGTTTATCAGCGCAGCCACCCTCAGGATCACCCCACTGGACCACCAGGGAGCCGGATCAAGACCCCAGGGAGCCCCCCCCCCCGCCGGACAGCGCAAGGAGGTCGCCCA
>BLSH010314220.1:319242-329450 GCA_018402905.1 Glandirana rugosa | reverse complement strand
CAACTACTCAGGTGTCCAAGAGTATACAAGCAAGAAACTACCATTCCACTCTTGACTCGTGACAAGCCAGATAAGGGGAAAAGAGGCTTCCGGTTCCCCACCCGGGTATATGGGGACTGGTGAGTGTACCCATTCCTCCCGGGCACCCGACAGGTCCCGTCTGGCATCTTATTGTCGGAAGGGATTATACATTAAACGTCAAATTGGTGAAGTTATGGTCCGTGAATCCTGTGAAGGGCGGGTCTGGTTAAAAGTCGAAAGTCACGACAACGCAAAGCTTACTCTTAGCGTCGCACGACCGCGCAATTCTCATTCGAAACGCAACAGCACTGAAAGCTGAAAATTGGTCTGGGCGGGAAGTGTCCTAAGTGCCTGGTATTGAAGTGGTTAAACTGCAAATTACATATTAGGGAAGGCTGTTATTCTACGGTCTGCCCTGGACAGCCCACGGGCCCTCCTTACCCATGTGAGTGGTCAGGGGTATATGGGCCCACCCCTTGGCCTTCGGAGAAAAGGGGAATAGACCGAACAGTGCTCAGTTCTCACCTTACCATCAAAGAACGAACATATGAGAACCTGTGGACTCATCAACGAATCTTTTATTGATCAAGGACATTTAAATGCAAGTAATGTTTCCCCTCCCATTCTGCCTTCTCTCTTTGCTGCTGTATATTATGTCTCTGATTGCTTTGTAACACTATTTTTTCTGTAAATATTTTACTGCACCAAACTTGACATTTTCATTATTAAACCTTATTCTGAAAAGTGTTAATCTTGTCCCTAAAGCTCTTAATCAAGCTATAATGAACCTGTTCCTTTGAAGAGCGCTACTGTTTAGGATAACTCATCTGAATATCCCTGTCTGTGGTGACAGCGCGTGTTACAGGTGGTTATTCTAAAATCATACTTGGTATTGCTAATTGTTGGAGACCTAACACTCCGGATCAAAGGTTATTGGTGGCAGAGAAAGGGATACTTGTTTGAATTAGCCCGGTAACAATCGCTCTCAGGCGGCTGGTACTTAGACGGTGGTCCCGCAAGCTGGAGAATCTTTGTGCGGAAAGCAGCTGAGAGTGGTATTGTTACGTTAGTGACAAGCGCAGTGTGAGATCAAGGAGGTCCCCAGTCACCCGTCGGTGAGGAGGGCAGTGATCTGATACCCGCGTTCATCACATATTGGTTGGCAGCGGTTGGATAATTTTGCCTTAAAGAGGAAGTAAACCCAGATTGGGTTTACTTTCCTCTACAATCCCCTGTAAAGTAGAATCATAATGGGCTACTATGCATCGCATAGTAGCCCATTATGTGCCACTTACCTGCAAACGAAGCCTGCGACATCCATCTTCTGCCCCTCTTCCTTCCGGGGCCGCGACTCCAGAGCTGTGGCCGGAGTCGCGTGACGTCACACCTGCGCATGCGCGTGGGAGCCGCCAGTCACGGCACGGTCGCAGTGGAGGAACAGCACTGTGCATGTGCCGACATGACATCGGCACAGCTACAACACTGCATATCTCCTGAACCGTACAGGTTTAGGAGATATGCAGGGCACCTACAGGTAAGCCTTATCATAGGCTTACCTGTAGGTTAAAGTGGTTGTAACAAGTTTAAAGAGACATACAGCAACAACTCCTTCCTACAGCTCCTTTCCATCTCTCCTTTCTGTTCTATCTTTTCTGCTTGCAAAATGTCTGGGGTATCAGGGTATAAGAAGATGAGCAAAGATAACATGACTGCTGAGTGTACAACAAGAGGCCTTGACATCAGTGACAAAACTCGTGGAGACAAGATAAAGGCACTACAGGAGTACGATATCCGAGCAGGCCAGAACTCAGCGAAACTTGAAGCTGAAGGGGTTTCCGATACTCCAGATCAAGTGGTTCCGACTCGACAGCCTCACAGGATAGGCACACAGAGACTGACACCGGAATACCAGTGAATGTCCCCTCTAGGCCACAGCAGGAGCAGGCCAGCCCCAGATTGCCTGTAACCAGCATAGACTCTCCTCAACTGCAGGAAACACTACAGCACCTCAGAGAAACGGATCCTGGGATGTACCTGCAGTTTCTGGAATGCCAGGCTGAGAGAGAGGAACGCCAGGCTGAGAGAGAGGAATGCCAGGCTGTGAGAGAGGAATGCCGGGCTGAGAGAGAGGCTGCGCAGAGGGAGGCTGATCATCGGCACGAACTGGAGATGTTGAGACTTCAACAGCACCAACAGGCTCAGAACCTCAGATCCCTAGAGCACAGGGACACCTCTCTGCCTGCGAGCCCAGCGGCCAAATTTCCAGTCATGGAAAAGGACAGTGACATTGATGTGTATCTACTGTCGTTTGAAAAAACTTGTCGTCAGTACCATTTGCCCCCAGCACAATGGGCCTGGTACCTGATGCCAGGGCTACGAGGCAAGACCCTGGACGCGTATGTCGATCATTCAGAAGTATCGACTAACACCAGAAGTGTACCAAAATGGTTTATGTCCCTGCAAAAAGGGTCTGGAGACTCCTATATGGATGTGGTAAGCCATTTGGCAGACCACCATTCTGTCTCTCCAGCGAGCGATCGCAGGTGGCCATCGCGGCCGCTGGCCCCAGTGACTAGCTTCCGCGGCACGCGCATGCCCCAGAGCCGATGGATAAAGTCACGTACAGGTATGTGATTTTGCGCTCAAGGGCCGCCCTGCATATGTATATGTACGTAGGGCGGTCCTTAAGTGGTTAAACTGAATGGATTGTTTTACAAGGTGATCATTTACAATCACTTTAAGCTTGTGTTTTTAAAGAGAAAAATACTTGCCTTTAGCCAGACTTAACCTCTCCCCCAAAAAACTCATTCACTGGGTTCTTATATACAATAAATATCAGCAGTCATTGTCAGATTTGATGGTCTGTTCAGCGCTTACAATTACCTGCTCTGATTACACAAAACTATTAGTACACACTGCAAGCATAGTCACATTCCCTGCTAATTAACAATTGAACTTGGTGATGCAGTAATTCCACTCACATTCCACAGATCTTTAACCATTTGCAAATCAAATGGGTTCCTGTCAAGAAGAAAGAGCAAGCAATCATAGGCTGGAAGTCTTAACCGAAACTCTTCCTGTAGTACAATGATTCTCAACCCTGTCCTCAAGTACCCCCAACAGGCCATGTTTGCAGGTTTTCCTTTATCTTGCACAGGTGTTTTAAATCAGAATCAATCGCTTGGTATTTTGGACAGCTATTTTATCTACGAGAAATTCCCAAAACATGGCCTGTTGGGGGTACTGGAGGACAGGGTTGAGAACCACTGCTGTAGTAGGCCACCACATATTCTGAACATGCTCTTTGTTTGGTTGTCACACCGATTGTCTAGCTTTAAACCTGAACTCCAGGTATTGATTTTTTTTTTCATATAGTTACATTGGTCCAACTTGGACCAGTAAGTATGCGGACCGCTGTGAAAGTGGAGAATCATTGTAGTCAGAGAATGCCTGGTATTCACTGGAGACAGAGAAAAAAAAATACTATTACCAAAAAAAAAACATACCTGGAATTCAACTTTAAAGTTGAACTCCAGACAAACATCTAAATGCACAGATGAAATGTATGGGAGCCACTTTACTTGCAAAAGAAATTATATTTCTGCCCATCCAGTCCTGAGAATTACACAGCTAAAAATTGTGTGTGTGTATATATATATTATATATATATATATATATATATATATACACACACACACATTGCTGCCCATAATTATTCATACCCCTGGCAAATTTTGACTTAAAGTTACTTTTATTCAACCAGCAAGTAATTTTTTGATGGCAAATGACATAGGTGTCTCCCAAAAGATAATGAGACGATGTACAAGAGGCATTATTGTAGAAAAAAAACCATTTCTCAGCTTTTATTTACATGTACATTTGTTCATTCAGCGTAAAAAGAGTTCTATTTATTCCTCAAATGGTAGCACTCTCTTCACTGGGCGTGCAAAAAGTCTCCACCGTGACAATAGTCTTCACTCCACACTGTGTGCTAAGTGTTCCCCTCTATACACTGCAAACGTGAGGCCACTCACCAGAGAGCGTCCTCCACTAAAGGGGTGCATGCTTTAGTAGAATTACAGCACCTGCTGTGCTTCACCACCAGAAGAACGCTCCCCACTGCAGGGGTACACGCTCGGTAGAGTTGAAAAAAGGCTGCTATGCCTCACCAGCTCCGCTTGGTCCAACCATAAAAGAGAGACACAATATCTTGCGCAATATTGTTTGATCCAGGTTTAATGCTCACAAATAATAAACACATTCACATGTTTCCATGTAAAACCGAGCCTGTAACATTTAAATGGATGTCCGCTGTATCTTTTGCGTTCCACGGGTCTTGACCGGAAATGACGTGTGATGTGTAAGCCCGTCCTACGCGTTTCGCCATAGGACATCTACTGGAGCAGTCTTTAGCAAGGCAGTGGTCGTCTTGGAGGTGTGTTTAGGGTCGTTATGTTGGAATACTGCCCTGCAGCGCAGACTCCGAAGGGAGGGGATCATGCTCTGCTTCAGTATGTCCCAGTACATGTTGGCATTCCTGGTTCCCTCAATGAACTGTAGCTCTCCAGTGCTGGCAGCGCTCATGCAGCACCAGACCATGACACTCCCACCACCATGCTTGACTGTATGCAAGACACACTTGTCTTTGTACTCCTCACCTGGTTGCCTTCACACACGCTTGACACCATCTGTACCAAATAAGTTTATCTTGGTCTCATCAGACCACGGGACATGGTTCCAGTAATCTTAATCTGCTTGTCTTCAGCAAATTGTTTGTGGGCTTTCTTGTGCATCATCTTTAGAAAAAGCTTCCTTCTGGGTGTCTGAGACCCCTAAGGCCACTTCCGGCTCAGAATCCTCCCCTGATGAATAAAGAGGCTTCTGGGGGGCCTGTTGTGCGACCTCCGCCCGGGGGAGAAATTCGCTAAAGAGCGCCCGTAGCAGGTCCAAAAAAGCCCCTTGCGCCGCCGCTGATGCCTCCTCAGCAGGGTCAGCAGCGTAATCTGCCATAGTCTTCCCCCAGAAAAACACTCTTCGTGACACACAGGGGACTAAGGAGAATAAGGCACCCCCACACTGCCGCACACCACCGCCCACAGTGCACCAGGAAAACCAGGAGGACTGCACCCACCGCCACCCACAGGGAGCCCAGCTATACTTGCTGTTCCACTGCCTGTAACCTCTGGATGTATCGTCAGAAGAGCCGCGCCGCCAGATCACCGTTCCACAGAGAAGGAAAAAAACACTGCAGACACGTGTATTACAGAGGTATGCAGTCAAAATGGCTGCCGTTAAACACTAGAGGTCATAAGACACCTTCAGGGAACGTGCAGTACCACAAACGGCCGCTCTGAGCGCTAGAGGGAAAGCCCCATAGGCCCAAAATGTCCGCGGATACGGCAAAATGGCGGCGGACCGCCGCAAAATGGCGGCCGATCGCCGCATGGTGGCGAAAAACAGAACGAACGGTCTAAACTATCGGTGCGGTGCGAATGGGAGCTCCACGCGTCCCACCAGCGGCCGTCGGTCCTCCTTTCCACCCCTAAAAAGGGGGGAAAGGCAGGAACTCTCACTCACCACTCCGACGAGCGCCGTGGGTAGCCACCCAGTCGCAGACCTTCCGCCCCCTCTTGGGCGGTATGCTGCAGGCCAGAAAATCGCCCTTGCCGAAACGCATCCGGGGCTGGGCGCAAGGGGGGGTGTCACCCCAGGCCGCCCGCACGGAACGGGCACGATGTGGCAGGTCCCCATACGTCGGGACTGGCTCGCATCGGTTGGCCAGGTCGGGGAAAGTACAGGGCCCAAGGACCCTCTATGCCCCGACCGGCTTCTTGATAGCAGATCAATGTCTTGATAGAAGTCAAATAAAAGAAAACTTAAAATAAAAAATGGTCACAAACAGGACCACAAATTCCCCTAAAGGGAAGCCAGGTCAACTCCTTGCAAACTAGGCATAAGAACTGAAGAGCTATGCTATGAGGGGGTTTATGTAGGAAGAGAAGACGGCCCCCATGGGAGGGGCCAGCTGTTTCTTTTGCCTGCTTTTTGCCTTTCTTTTGACTCCTAGTGGGACAAGCATAAACCCCACAGATCATGATGAGCTGCGTCTGTCAGTGAACGATAGGAGAAATTACTTTTTTGCAAGATTCTTCATTACAAACCAAAAAGTTTTTTTTTTTTTTCAAAATTTTCGCTAGTTTTCCGCTTATATTGAAAAAAAAAAAACCCAGCAGTGATTATATACGACCAAAAGAAATCTCTATTTGTGAGAAAAAAAAAAAGATAAAAATTTTGCTTGGGTAGAGTGCAGCATAACTGAGTATTTGTCACTTAAAGTGTGAGAGCACTTTGCAGCCGATTGCCCCATTGTGCTGCTTCTTCCTCTCCTAATCTGAGCTCGGCTATACAAGAGGCTTTAAGGTGTGATCGCAAGTCAAATTCAGGTACTGCTACTTGTATTTAAGAAATACATTTAAAAATGTATTCATTTTATGCACACCAGTGTTGTCACGAGCCTTAAATAATATCTAGCTAGAGTTCAGTTTTGATTGCAAATAGTGCAAGGTCATAAAACTAGCAAATTATTAACTTCCTGACCCTCTTGCACACCATTTCGACCGGGAGAGGTACAGGTAAGCTCTGTGATCCTTTATGTAGTGCTGTAATTGTAGCATTAAAACATGTTTATTAGATGGGTGATATCATCATCGTGCTGCTGATTTATTGCTCAGTCTGGTGGTGAAAGGAGGAAAGTGACAGCAGTGTATTCCTGAACTGTAATATTATCACCCTCATGTCTATGTAGTGAGGCAGGGATATGCAAAATCACACATGCCTGAACAGAATAAGAAATATTTTGCAAGTTAAACAGGTTGCACAATTGCATTCTGTACTAGTTTTGCAGTTAATCTCTAGAATATCTGTATTCATCACTGTCAGACTAGAGCTGAAGGATATTCTGAGGAGCTCAAAAAAAGCGGTTAGATGCTCTAGAAGGCCACAAACACACTGGACACTTAAGGCGGCCATACGTGGGTCGAATTCCAAAAGAACTCTTTCGAAAATCATCACAAAGAAATTTTAATTCACACTTCGCACCAGCAGCAGCCGATTTTTGCACAGCCATCAAATTTGAGTGATCGTGCATGTTGGAAATTTTTTGAAAAATAAAATTCATAATCAATGATGGGAGAATTGAAGAAATATAAATAACAAAAAAAAAAAATGCACACAAGCTTTTACCTGGAAAGAAAAGATCCCCAGCCACAAATTTTTTCTGTTGCAACGTGAGGTGAAACCAAAGGCTTGGTTGGTCAAATTTAAAAATCAATGGTAGCACCATCGCATCACAAAATGCAATCAATTTTTGATTTTCATAAGACAATTAGTTCAGAATTTGACCCATTTATAGCCTCTGAATTAGCTTGTGTGCATCCAATCCCAATGTTTTTGTGCACCTGGGTGGTAGAGGTGCAGCATCCAGCCCTGCTGCCTACAGTTTTCTCAAGGTCTATGGCAGGCTGAAATAAGCTGCGGCTGCACTGAACGATTCTTACACTTGGCACTAGTTCACATTCACATCACATGTGGAATCTCTCACGATTCTGGGCAGTGCAATTTCATTTTGAATGGCTACAATCACACCAAATCTGCGCAAAAAAAGTGTGGGCAGCTTCAATCCAGTTCAGGCAAAACACACTGCTCGCATGAACAGTGTGATTGATATGCGGTGCAATGCGTGAAACACAACAATTCCTGTGCGTTTCCCAGATGACATCAGGTTGAATTGGGGCTAAGGCCTCATACACACGGGCGTATCTTTAAAAATAAACAAAACGTCGGGCCCGACGTCAAAGGGGAAAAAAACAAAAAAAAAAAAACGGCGTTATGCATCGGCGTTAGTGAGCGTCGGCGTCAATAGGCGTTTTTAGAAAAAAATCATCCCTCTGCTATTTTTCCACCTAAAAACGTTGGCGCCGGAAAACGCCAGTACAATATTAGTTGGCGTTTTGCAACGTCGGCGTCAAATAATGCCAAAACGTTACAGCCTCAGAACACGATGGCCGTGGGTCCTACTTTCAGCTCACTAACGCCGACGCCATCTACAGCTCAAAAACGCCATCGTTTTTATGGGGCCATTGACTAACATGGAGAGCTGCAAAAAAATGCCAGAAAACGCCGGCGTCAAAAAACGTCTGTATGAGGCCTTAAAGTTAACACACCCCAAAAGCAGCTCATAAAAACAGTTTGCCTGAACTGGATCGCCTGGGCATGAACAACCCTGCGATCTGGTTCCAGTTTAAACCAAAAAAGCTGCCCAGACCTTTTTCCATGCAGATGGTGTCATTTGAGCCATTTAGAATGAATGGCTCAAATCACACCACCCAGAATCAAATGTGATTTGCACAGGAATGCAGTGAGATCCCTGTGCGAATCACATGCAATGTGACAATGTGAACCGGGGCTTGACACCTGCAGATTGTATGAAGACAGCACGATTGCTATGCAGAAAGCGCAGCGATTCCTGTGCATTTCCCACATCAGTGTGAACTAGGGCTTAGGACCGTATGCACTCAAGGACGTATTTCCAGAACGCAGGTGTTAAAGCATTTGTTACTCCAACACTTAATATTCCTGATCTGCTGTACCATGTAATTGTATGAAAAAAAAAAAGTCTCCTGTCCCCTTTGTATTGCCTTCCTTTGTGTGATATCCCTAGTGTTCCTGCCAGTCATCTGCTTTCCTATTAAAAACTGAGCACACTAAGCAGGAGACCGCACACCGTGGTCAGTTCTCTAGCTGTGCTGGGAACTCCACCTGCTCTCCTCCGATGATCAGACTTGTCCTGACACGCCCCCTGCTGCTTAGCCATTCACTGGGAAGCTCAGTGTGCTGCTGCTTCTCCATCTCTTATGCAGCTAAGAACAGAGGGAATGGGATCACTTCTATAAAAAAAAAAAAAAAAAAAAAAAAAAAAAAAAAAAAAAGGTATTTAATAAATCTATACAAAAATATTTTGCTTTTCATTTAAATTGTAAATGATCAGCTTTTAAAACAACCCATTCAGTTTATAAACACTTTAATCATTTAGGCATATGTCCATGAAAGCATAAGGCTCCTAAAGGCTGGATTGACACTATTGAATTGCAGCAAGCATGCAGGTAAATGCATGTTATGTTATTCTGAATAGTAACCCAGCATGTCATAAAGCAGGATTAGCATGCATTGTGGGTGGCTGCATTTCTAATACCGGCACATGCACTTTGTTTTATGTGTCCTGGTAAATTGGCAGCCCAATGCAATAGAATGATGGTGTGAAAGAGCCCCTACAGCCCTGAAGATTAAGTTCTGCAAGACAACTGAACCAGCAAAAAAACACACACAGACCGTATTTAAAAGATATTTGTATTTACAACAGTTAATAACATTAAATATAAACAGGAAAATATTAAACATTAATCTGGAGTGCCCACAGACTACATTAAATAATCTTGGCAACTAGATGAAACAGACAACAAAGTCCTAAAATTAGGATAAAAACAGGAAGGCCGTATATTCATTAAAGGTCTTGTAAAAACATCAATAAAACATTTTAACTGGGGCGAGTGACAAGTAAAGCCAATAACGCAGGCTTCGATCCTGGCAGGTTTTAGTGAAAGGTGAGGCTTATCTTGCCAGCAATTCTCCTTTAAAGGAGAAAACACAAGAGTTGCCATTGCTGGATTACCCTTTCCAATCTAGTTGCTTGGCTGCAATGTTTAGCTACAGACTTCAATATTTTGAGCTAATGATCCATATAGCATTAGATATATGGATCAGATCTCTCTCTCTCTCTCTATATATATATATATATATATATTAATATCCATGTCCACTCACCAATCTACGTACCATATTAGACTGACGTGAGAAGACTAACCAGAAGGTCGTAAACGTAGTGAGATATCTGAACTCAAACCTAGGATTAGTCTGGTTTTGTTTCCACGAAGTCCGAAGACAATACAGATATCAGTTTCACTTACTTTCCCTCGCGATCTTGTTAAAAACCGTGTCTATATATCCGGCCAACAAAAATGGAGGAGTCATCAAAATTTCATTTGCACATGAACATATGTGAAAAATAAATATATATATATATATATATATATATATATATATATATATATATATCTCTCTCTCTCTCTCTA
>BLSH010314220.1:269345-306949 GCA_018402905.1 Glandirana rugosa | reverse complement strand
AAAAAAAAAAAAAAAAAAAAAAAAACACGACTTAGTATCACTTTATATAGGTTTAATGCTGGGAAGTGGAGCAGCTTCCTGATCACATGGCTGCTATGATGGAGTCTCACATGATTGGCATTAGGGCCTGTGCCTCTCAGCAAACCACCTGAAACCACTGTACCCACCTGAGACCACTGTGGGCGCATGTGTCTCAGCTGGGCATTAAAGGCCACATTTTCTGCTGCCAAATGTATGTGTACGTGGTTAGATTAGAGGTAAAAGCCCAAAATCCAGCAATATCTCATTTGCTGTATGTCCATGGAAATAACAGTGTTCAAAGTGGCAAACCGCTGAAGAATTAGGAATAGCAAGTGATTGATTTAATGAAAGAATCAACATTACACACAAAACACATTAATGTCTGGCATGACTACTTTGTCCATATGAAACACTTGCCTATAGGAGTATGATTGCTCTTCTGACGTGTCCAGCCAACACAGTTTGCTTGTTGCTCTTCGTTCTTGCTACAGCTTCTCTTCAACCGCCAAACCCTCACAGTGTTATCATCAGAGCATGTAACAATCTGCACAACATGGAGGCATACGTTAACGCTCAGTTGAAGCCTTGGTATTTATTACTGCAATACATTCAACCTCCATAAAGCATCATTATGGCTTCTTAAATACTGCAGAAAGTGTCAAAATACTCTGGAGAGTCGGACTCGTTCTTTCACACACAAGCAGTGCCTGGGTCTCCAGGGATCCGCCATTACCACTACACTTAGACATCCTCTGCTTAGAGCACTGTACTCCTAAAAGTATTTATTAGACCTTTATGTACTTTTTTTTATTATCTATAAAAGGTTTTCTACATATGCATGCAGGCTAAGTGACAATGACAGGAGCAGGGACAAACTAGAACACAGCCCCAGGGGTGCTCAAAGTAAATAGGACCTTGTTTAAAATATCCCTAGGATAACATTGATACAACTTGTGGAAGTCTACACACAGATCCACGCGCCACGAGGAGCCCAATCAGATCATTGGGTGTACATTGAATCCAGACATATTCCTAGATAAAGATTAAAGTGGAGTTCAGCCAAAACCTAATGCTAAACCTACACTCTGCCACATTATAAGCCCAATCTCTCTAGCCCTGTAAAGAAGAAGAAATCACTATACTTACCTGTTCTGCAGCCGCTTCGGTCCCATGCTGAGCTGCCATCTTGTGTGTGGGAGTGTGCAGGAGAGGCAGCCAACTACTGACTTCCCAGGCATTTCCCAGCCGTTGTCAGTTGTCTCTCTCTACACAGCAGCCACTGCTGGAGACCGAATAGAATTGGCTTCAGAAAAAGGTACGTATAGAGATTTCTTCTTTACAGCATTAGATAGATTGGGATTAGAGTTAGGTTTTGGGTGAAATTTCACTTTAAGCGCTGCCTCTCAAGACACCAAGTTCTCCCCACTGCTGTTCAAAATTTAGGAGGAAGATGCAGCTCTGGCTAATAAAGTTAACAGTAGGCATCATGTGCTGTATTTTAAGCAGGATTGAATGTACGTGTACAATGGACCACTTTCCACTGCACGGTCCATATGCCCCTGGATGGCTAGAGACCCGCTTGGGACCTTTAGCCTCCAACGGCTGTACAGTGTCAGGTAAAGCCACACTTTGGAGAGCTTAGGAATGGGGAAGTAGTATTGCACCATGGAATGGAAAAGATGGAGATTGGCTCTAAAAATCAACTGGTCAGGTATGCAAACCTTGTAGCTGTACTGCCTAAGTTCAGGAAGCTTAAGGTAAAAGGAAACATACATTTTTCAAAGTAAAAAAATAAATAAAAAAAAAATAAAAAAATAATATGACACACTTACCTTGGTGAAATCAGCGGGACACCATGTAACGGAAGTGACCTCTTGACTGTGCCCCTGAAGCATTATGGGGGGAGCAAGAGGAGCCGACACCTGGGAAACAAATACATTTTTTTTTTTTATTTGTGTATGGTTGTTACTCATTTAGACAAAGTTGACAACCACAAAGACAGTGGCCTCCTTCACATCAATGTGCAGAGACGCAAGTTTTTCTGCACATGTTCTGCAAGGGATCAAAGAAAACTATTTTTCTCTATGTGCCCTGTTTACACCCAAACGCTAATGTCACGTGCAGATTTTTCTTCTGTGCAGGAATCTAACTCATGGATAAAACACGCATGAAAACTGACGTAAGCTTGTGTCTGCGTTGTTTTCGTCAGTTTTTCTGCACGTATGGTGTGAACAAGGCCTTAAACTGCAGTTAAATTCAGTTTGCTGCAATCAATTTTTAAAGATAAACTAAATGGTCTTTCCCATTATGTACCTTTCCAGTTCATAATATATGGACCATTACCAAACATTGAAAAAGCAAAAAGATTCCAAAGCACTTAATCATGTTGTAAAGAATAAAGCAGGCTTAATGAACCTTCTGTATTTTGCAGCAACTCTGCCTATTTGGTATAAAAGCATTCTCAGAGCAGAGATATGCAATTAGCGGACCTCCAGCTGTTGCAAAACTACAAGTCCCATCATGCCTCTGCCTCTTAGTGGCATGCTTGTGGCTGTCAGAGTCTTGCAATGCCTCATGGGATTTGTAGTTCTGCAACATCTGGAGGTCCGCTAATTGCCTATCCCTGTCAGAGTTCCAATATGGGGAGTCGGCCAGCGTGTTGACCTACCCCAAGCAACAGGACTGGAATAGATTCTTTGCCCAGATGCAAAAACATACGCGTGTGTGATCACTAATACAAAACCTTACCAGTTGTAATAAAATTTAGCATTACATATTTCTGGTTCCCATAGTTTTTAACCCTGTTGTGTTACAGCAATGTTAAAAGGGTTAACTGAGAATTTAAGCTGTTTAATGTGGTTACACCTTCATAGCAGCAAAAAAGATTTTGGAGAGCAGTCTGCTCTCCAAAATATACACAAAAAATACGCACGAGTGGTTTTATCTGCAAAAGTTTTTGTATTTCTGCCCATCTAGTCCTAGGGGTATTATGGATAGATTTTTTTATTAATCCTTTGCGCCCTCTTTCTGGATTATAGCAGAGGAGCCAGATCCACCCATTCCCCATGCACTGGTGCTGAAAACGGGTCACTTATATTTTGGGAACTCACAAAAAATATTTACACGTTTAAAAACATTTAGCCAATGACAAGGATTCTCAAAGCACTATGGATTAGCTAAAGAGATAGCACAGTGGAATCTGTTACATGTCACACAGCCTGTGATGAAGCCCTAGGAATGGTGGGGGAGACACTGAAAGGAGGTGTGTGTGTGTGTGTGTTTTACATTAAACTAATGAGCTCTGTAAAGGGTTTTTCTTTTTACATTGTGAGGCCTGCACCTGCTTCAATACATCACAGCTGTTACGCATAGTATCTTAGAACATCAGACCATGTAGTTGGGTAGATCTGTTGGCTAAGGTGCAACAAAGCTTCCTGTTTGCACTCTAGCTGTGCACTTGTGGTTGAATGGAAAGTAGTGAAGCAGTTTATATTTGCAGCAGAGAGCATCTTATCAGATCATGTGGTTCTATGTGGAGGAATATCAGTCGTCTTGCAGGAAACGGATCTTTCAAACAGGTTTTCAAATTTTAGGTGTCCCCAATTTAATCTGTGTAAAAGCCTCATCTAAAAAAGTCAAGTTAAGTATAGAAAAGGGAATTTAAGTGCTAAATTTTGACTTCATATACACAAGAGACTCAAAAGGACCAGCTTAAACTTCGTAGCGAACTCCGCAACTTACTATTAGAAAATTTTGAGAAGATGCAACGTAAACTCAAAGCCAATTCATACATCACCGGAAACAGGGCTGGGAAATCCATGGCCCTTAGAATTAAAGGTTACTGCACCAAAACCAAAATTGCGTACTTACACCATCCCACTACCCACAAGAAACTATTGAACCCCCAATCAATAGCCGATGCCTTTAGCTCATATTACAATGGCTTGTATAACATTCAAGAACACCAATCCACCCACAAACCCTCCCATGAAGAAATCCAATCCTTTCTTGACCAAATCAATCTCCCTACACTATCGGCAAGCCAACTAGAATCCCTGACCTCACCATTCACCCCAAATGAAATAAGGAGAGTGATCGAAAAATTGCCAAACCTGAAATCACCAGGGCCTGACGGATTAACTGGGGAATACTAGAAGTCATTCCACAAATTAATTATGCCGCATTTATGTGAACTATACAATGACGCTGCATCCTCCTCTTCATTTCCGAAAGAAATGCCATCTGCAATTGTGGTGACCTTGCCAAAACCGGGCAAAGACCCGACTCTTCCCCAAAATTTCCGCCCCATATCCCTTCTTAATTTAGATCTTAAAATCTACGCCAAAATGATAGCGAACAGGATGGTAAATATTCTGCCAACACTCATCCATAACGACCAAACTGGCATCACAAAAGGGAGACAAACATCAGACTCCACTAGAAGATTGCTTAACATAATACACCACGCAAATACCACCAAAACGCCTTCTCTGCTTCTCTTTGGACGCAGAGAAGGCGTTTGACAGGGTCAACTGGGACTACTTAGCCCTAGTACTACAAAAATTTGGCTTCACGGGCCATATTTTCAAAGCCATCACAGCACTATATACTAACCCATCCGCACGAGTATACACATCCAACCTGCTATCTACCCCATTTCAAATTACCAATGGCACATGACAGGGATGCCCACTATCACCCCTGATTTTTAACCTAGTCATGGAACCTTTAGCTGAACATGTCAGATCTAACAGAATAACAGGAATAACCATCAACTCCAACCAACATAAAATTAGCTTATTTGCTGATGACGTCATATTGACACTAACCAATCCATCATCCCTTGCAGAAATTCAAAAACTACTGCATTGGTTTGGCAAAGTATCCAACTATAAGGCAAACGACACCAAATCACACATTCTAGACATAGGAATAGATGCTACGACGCGACTCCTTCTCCAACAACATTTCCCATACACCTGGGCCAACACAAGTATACCATACCTAGGTATCCAGCTCACTAGATCCACCAGAACTCTATTCCAACACAATTACATCCCAATGCGCAATAAAATACAAATTGAATCACAAAAATTAGCCAAAGAAGAATTCTCCTGGTCAGGAAGACTAGCAGCATTCAAAATAATGCTCTTGCCGCAAATCATTTATTTATTCAGAACTTTACTAATACCAATCCCATCTAACTAATTCAGATCACTACAATCCATTCTATCCAAGTATGTATGGAACAGCAAAAAACCTAGATGTGCACACCACAAACTAATTAAAAACACAGATTACACGGAGGAACCGGCTATATTGACTGACTACTACACCGCAACAGCACTGACCCAACTCAAAGAATGGTTTTTGCCATCCCCAAACACATCCTGGGGAACTATAGAAACTTCTTACAACCCCCACCAACCATTGACCATGTGGCTATACAGTGCACAAATAGGAGCAAAAACACCATCCTATCTATCCCCCACCATGGTAGCCACAATCAAAGCTTGGAAACACTTACTACAACAATCCAAGAAGCATCCTACAAGCAGGGCCCTGAAAATTCCCTTAACCGCCTTGAACCCCCTTATTGCCCAAATATCTTTATCATCATGGATACACAAAGGAATTAATTTCATTCATAACCTCTACCAAAATGACTTGCTTAAAGACTTCCCTTTGCTGCAAAAAGAATTTCATCTATTTCCGAACGACCAATTCCAATACATACAAATCCGACACTGCTTATCCAAAATCGCATATGACAGCCATGTTATTCAGGAACAGGCATGGGCCTCCCTTACATCCCCAGACCCACTTCCAAAAGGAATCACTATCCTTTATATAACTTACTCCAACAAAAAAGGATATTTCATAAATCACTTCCATTCACGCAATGGGGAAAAGATCTAGGTAAAACTTACACAGAGGAACAGTGGTCGAAAACATTTAACACTATATAGAAAGTTAAATCTTGTTCCACACTATGGGAGATTTCCACAAAAATCGCTTTAAGATGGTACATGACACCCAATAAACTCGCGCATTTCAACCCAAAACTCTCAAACGAATGCTGGAGAAACTGCGGAGAAAAGGGAGATCTGATACACATATTATGGGGATGCCCAAAGCTAAAAAAGCTCTGGCACTACATCTTCTCAATCATCTCTAAAATAGCTCAAATAAAAATCCCACCAAATCCCAATCTTGCCATTCTCTCTATGGACACTGACACCCTTCCACAAGCATCACAACACTCCATCACTCATACTTCTAGCTACCAGGCTCATAATTACTAGGAATTGGAAGAACCCTCTCCCCTCCAGCCCAGCAGAAGTGATTGAACTAACGCAAACGCACTACTCATATGAGCCGACGACGACTATATCCACAGATCAATACCAAAAAACACTCAAGCAATGGTCACCCTGGTATTCTTGGTTCTCGAATAACCAAATTCTATGATAAACAATTACTCAAGTTTCGTCTGAATGCAAGTCCTACTGTTTTGTTCATGCCACCGGCACAAACTGGCTACGTACCTCGCGGTAAATGTTACTGTTCATTACTTTGACGACACTTTATAATAACTAAAGTTATGGTAATAAACATGGATGCCTCGTCTCCCCCATTCACAGCTGGATCCCATTGGGGGTGATGGGGAGGATGAGGTATCCCCTGTCAAGTTACTCCCTGACAAGTTCTGATTGATACCATTGCGTGCATACAATTCTAAAGTTCTGAATACACATTGTGTACATACAAAGACCCAACTTGTAGACCATTATGTGTTCTACCAGCTTGGCAGCCAGGCAACTGTCATAGTTAGAAGCAGTAGTGGGCATTAGGCCACTGCCTCTATCCACAGCCAACACCCCCTATATGAATAGATTGATTCATTCATAGCATGAGCTCTATTCACGGCCGCCGCGGCCATCCCCTATTCATGTGATCGGCTCCTTTCGGACGCCAGGCGCATGAATTACAGCGGCGGGGGTGGTTTTTTTTTTTTTTTTTTTTTAAGCACCCGATTAGAGCCAGAGGTTATAATAGGCTTCAAAATGGGGTGGGCTCTTGGTGCAGAGCATTGTGCCAGGAGCCCACCCAGGTGTTACAACAGTGAATGAATATAAGCTATTGAAACACTGATCCTCAATCTGGCCAATCAGAAGCAGGTCCAAGACCCGTTTTCTGATTGGCCGAAAAGGGAAAGGTCCCAATTGGCCTCCGAGGGAGGAAACCGAAGCCACCGCGATGCCCGTGGACTGGAGAGCAAGGGAAGTGGATGCCGCCAGTGAAGCGCCGCCCACCATAGATTGGGTTAGTGCTCCAAACCCGATCGGGGGGGGCAATTTTTGAAGTTTGCCCCCCCCCCCCCAAAAAATTATCTCTGGCTGCCACTTTTTAGAAGGAAAAGTCATCAGTCATCGGCTGATTTTTATGACACATCTTTGTTTAAGGTATGACTAATACATTTTTCTTATGGTCAGTAATAGGGGAATTTTTTTTTTGTTTTTGCTTCCTGCTGGAGAAATTAAAAAAAAAAAAAAAAAAGTTTGTATTTTAATAAAATTTGACACGTAGTAGTAGAACCAGTATCATTGGTTTCACCCTACAGCTCTCTTAACTGTAGCAGTTGAGTGTTATGGTGCAGCCTTGTCCTCAAGTTGTGTTTAGCGGGTAATATCAGAAAACAATTCTGGTCTCAACTCAAAATTAACAAGTGGATATTGACAGTACAAAGTGTTGGGTGATTCAGCGACAGGTTTAAGGATAATAGGCGGGCTGAAATCTACATTTTTTTTTTTTTTTTTTTTAGAATAAATAGCTTCCGGCGCCCTCAAATGCCAGTAACGTGAGCACAAGCCACTGCATTTGGTCACATGATCTTTGCTGTAGAAAAGCAACCCAATCTGGAGCAGGGTCCTTCAATAAACCAAATTTTAGCGTCTCATACTCTAGTCATCCCAGTAGGTCTTAAACGTATTTGGAGTACAAGTCTATATTACAAGAACTACTCCTGACTAAATTAGGAAAGCCATTTAACAACAAAGAGCTGTAAAAAAAAACGCAAAACCATTTACCCAGCATTCATGAAATAAGACCACTTATAAATGTGGAACTTGGGACAGACAACTATTTTTGCACCCAGCCCCTGCAACATGTTACTATACACACACACAAACACACACACTGGCATTTTGCCATATACGGTATGTGAAGCAAAGAAGGATTTAATTTGTTTTCACGTGCCATTTATCAGCAGCAAACCAAGAAGTCTTGCTTAACCCAACCTCCAACAAAGAACTTTTAGGGCTCAGACTCTTCCAGGTCACTGGAGTGTGTATTGTTGCATGGTCACATGTGCTGTGTTAGGGCAGTATGTTTAATATGAATTAGCTGCCAACAGCCAGATTTGTTCCCCCCCCCTTAAATAGGTGTTGCGCACTGGTGTTAATGCCTTGGGGTGCCAGTCAAAATGAATGACTTAGCATGCTAAAACAGTCAAACCTTCTAGTGCAATTAGCATTTCTGCCACTAGGTGATAATGTTCTTACCAATTTAATGTTTTTCCTATTGGATCGGAAATATTGTGAGGCAACTTTCGGTCTGTGTTCCTGTTTTCCAGGAAAACAAGACGGGCTCAAGGATGGTGCCCAGCAACCTCTTGACTGGTAAGAGGCATAACCGCAACCAGCTTCCCAACACTCTGCAACATGGTTTACATGTTATACATTAAGCCAACATATCAGTGACAGGGACACTCACTTCTTGTGGTCAGACAGGAGAGAAGAAATTTTCTCTAACTATACACACAATAAAATCACCTATTTTAAATCAGGGGAAAGAAGGGTAGAAATCATAAAAAGGGTTTTATTGCAGTTTGTGCCGCCATTGGGAAAAATCTCACTTCCTGTGTGATCATGGGGGACAGGAAGAGAGGTGCACAGGGAAACCCCAATAAATTCCTGCAAGAGGTTATAGCCCTTCAATCCAGAATCATTTTGGTTAGGCTGAGTTTTAAAGGTTTGTTACAATCACATTATCCACCCATGAACAGTTGCTTATTTGCACTCACCGGGGTTGGACCCCCTTTTGCCTTCAGAACGGCCTTAATACTTTGTGGCATAGATTTAACAAGGTGTTGGAAACATTCCTCAGAGATATTGGTCCATAGTGACATGATAGCATCCAGCAGTTGCTGTAGATTTGTTGCCTGCGCGTCCATGATGCAAATCTCCTGTTCCATCACATCCCAAAAGTGCTCTATTGGATTGAGAGCTGGTGACTGTGGAGGCCATTGAAGCACAGTGAGCTCATTATGTTCATGAAACCAGTGGTGAGATGATTGGAGCTTTGTGACATGGTGTATTATCCTGCTGGAAGGAGCCATCAGAAGATGGGGACAATGCAGTCATAAAGGGATGGGCAGGAACAATACTCAGGTAGGCCGTGGCGTTTAAAAGATACTCACTTGGTACTAAGGGGCCCAAAGTGTGCCAAGAAAATATCACCAGCACCATTACACCACCACCACCAGCCTGAACCGGTGATACAAGGCAGGATGGATTCATGCTTTCATGTTGTTTACGCCAAATTCTGACCCCACCATGTGAATGAAAGCGAGACTCAGACCAGGCAACACTTTCCCCTTTTTCTATTGTCCAATTTTGGTGAGCCTGTAAGAATTGTAGCTTCAGTTTCCTGTTCTTAGTGGACAGGAGTGGCACCCGGTGTGGTCTTCTGCTGCTGTAGCTTATCTGCTTTAAAGCTCGATGTGTTGTGTGTTCGGAGATAGTATTCTGCGTGCCTTGGTTGCAATGAGTGGTTATTTGGGCAACTATTGCCTTTCTAGCATCGCTGCCAGTCTGTCCATTCTCCTCTGACAAAAGCGGCTCACTGGATATTTTCTCTTTTTTGGACCATTCTCTGTAAACCCTAGAGATGGTTGTGCATGAAAATCCCAGAAAATCTGCAATGTTTTTAACCAAACCGTCTGGCACCAAAAACCGTGCCACGTTCAAACTTAACTCCTTTCTTCCCCATTCTGATATTCGGTTTGAACTTAAACAAGTCTCCTTCATGTCTAGATGCCTAAACGCATTGAGTTGCTGCCATGCGATTGGCTGATTAGCAATTTGTGTTACCAAGCAATTGAATAGGTGTAAAAAAAAAAAAAAAAAAAAAAAAAAAAAAAAAAAGTCAGGTGAGTATTTTTCAAAGTTTAAGTTAAGCCCGGACAAATCTCACCCAGAACAAAGATCCAGCTATACGCAACCTGCATATGGCTATCACGGTGTATAAAAAGATCACTGTGCTTCGTGTGTTCATATAACTCAGATACTGGACTTAGAGCTGCACGATTCTGGCCAAAATGAGAATCACGATTTTTTTGCTTAGAATAAAGATCACGATTCTCTCACGATTCTCGCGGCGTAATATATTAAATATACAAAAACATTGGGCTAACAGCACTGTTTAGGTTTTTGAAAGGGTAAATTTTCCAAAAAAATTGTGTTTAAAAGTCCGCTGTGCAAACAGCGTGTGACATAAAATATTGCAACAACCACCATCTTATTCTCTAGGGTCTCTGCTAAAAAAATATATATATAATGTTTGGGGGTTCTAAGTTGTTTTCTAGGACAAAATAATGGATTTTTATTTGTAAAGAGCAAATGTCAGGAAAGATTTAGTCTTTAAATGGTTAAACGAAACAACTATAGAAGGGGAGTTCACACAGCTTTTGAAGTAAAATTACTTTGTATCTTTGTGTCTTTTATCAATGATGACTCAGAACTTGGCTCTCTGCCCAGACTTCCCCTGACTTCCCCTGAGACTCAAGTCGCTCCGACTTGAAAAGCCTTCAGGCAACTTGCATTCACTTTTATTACTGTCAAGTCGCGCTGATTCGCCCCGCAAGTCGGACCCATTAACTGCACTGAAAATCGCGGTAATGCCTGATGGAGATCGCAGGGGGGGGGTAGATCGAGATCGCGATTTTAATACGATTAATCGTGCAGCTCTAACTGGACTACAATTTAGCTGAACCCCGAACAAACATGTGCGCTTATATACATATAAACGTGTGCTTCCTCAAATTCAATCAGCAATGACAAAAGGTCTCTCAGCGTATCAAGTGCATATAAAACACCAGAAATCATAATACCATATTCAGAATAGAAATATAAATCTATAATTTTGTGACATATTAAGTCTCTGCATATTTTCCAATGTGTGCAAATTAGCAGGTAAGCGCTCTCCATGTGAAGCCTCTACCATAGGTCACACAGCCTCTTACCAAATAAGGGGCTTATTAAGCGCATATTGAGCTCTATGTATAGATTACCTGGACTTGGCAGAAGGCGGTTTTGACCTATGGTGGAGGATTCACATGAAGAGCACTAACCTGCTCATTTATTTGCAGGAATTGGAAAAATATACACAAACTTCGTGTCACAAAAATTGTAGATTTAGATTTCTGTGGTTTTGAATATGGTATTATGATTTCTGGTGTTTTTATGCACTAATCATTAAAGTGTTACTAAACCCACAACAGTAAAATCAGTCTGTAGATGCAGTAAATTATTTTTTTTTTATACTCCCTGTGGAACCCAAGAGGTTATTCCTCTGCATGGTGTAAAAAGGCAGTTTCATCTTGTCTTCTCTGATCCTCCCCAAACCATGTCCTGATAGAACAGAGCCTTGGGGACAAAGCTGCACATGCTCAGTTTTGACTGCATTACGAGTTATTTTTTTTCTCTTGGGAGGGTGCATGTGATCAGCACAGGGCCAAACAGCACTGTACAGAGAGGGTCAGGGGTCCCGCAGCCTCATAGCACAGTCAGTCAGAGGAGAATGAAAACTCCTACAAGCTTTAACCAGAAACTGATAGAAGTCACAAGACTGCTCTATACTGCTGAGAAAAGGTATTTAGCAGTTTATATTTACTAAAATATTTACATTTCCATGTTCTGTGTACAGTGGGAGACCAGATAAAGTGAATGTAGGGTCCTGGGTTTAGTAACATTTACACACACGTTATAACACGTGGTAAAAAAGGCATTGTAGTGTCGATTACAACATACAAAATGTGAATGGGCCCTACAGCAGACACCTGGTGCTTTTGCAATGACATTTTCTACTGCAAATGAAAATACTAACACCACTGGCAAGGGATAGAACGAAATACACATTGTGCATAGCCCATTTGAAATAAAACATTATTGCGTGTGTGTGTGTGTGTGTGTGTGTGTGTGTGTGTGTGTGTGTGTGTGTGTGTGTGTGTGTGTGTGTTGTAGACAAAAAAAAAAATACCTCAAACCCTGGCTCCTGGCCACATACACTTTACATGAAATAAAGGATCCTGTGTCCAAGATTGACAGCCGAACTTCATTGCACAGCTGCAGTCCTGCCAGCCTGGGCATAAGTAAACGGCTTCGAAAAACTTTTAGGATGTGAACACCCAAGCATTTGTAAACGCAATTTTGCATAATAATTCAAGCAATGAAAGTGAAGTTACCCCAAGCCAATGAAGGCCAACTAGACCGTAATACCAGCAGGCAGTTAGCCTGTTCCCAGCCAGCACAGCCCAATCAATGTGCATCTGGTGAACACCTACATAAATTATATAGGTCAATTGCATCATATTTCCACAAAGTTCTGGTTTCGCCCACTGTTCCTTTAAATCATTAGACTACTATGACAGCCATTTAGAAGACATGTGAAAGCATTACTATGCTGCTGATATGTGTGGCCGACTGCAGAAGCCATCTGCTTCCCAGCTGACATACACACACTTGCACTCAGTGTTGACAGAAGAGGATCAGGAGACACAGATCTCAACGGTCTCAGCTGTCCTAAACCCAGAATTCAAGCAAAACCCATCCATTCATTAAACCTCTTGTGTCATGCTGATATAACAGCACATGACTGCACAGTGTGCACAAAACTGTAACCCCCCTCTCCAAAGTAGCTCTGCAACTTCCGCATTTGTGCCATTTCAGATTTCAATCGTTGCATAACATACACAGATCTGTAGATGCTCCTGCCAATGGTGCTCTATTTCAGTGCAGCCACTAAGCATTCCCAATCAGCAACTGCCAAGGTCAATCTGCAGCCATACACAGCTCTAAAATCAAGCAGCTTTTCTGCAATACTTGCCTACAATTCAGAGCTAATCCCCCCCCCCCCACACACACACAATAATCCTTTTCTATTAGATGTAATCAATCTCAATCCTCTGAATCCAGAAGGTCGAGGACCATCTGTGTGTATATGTATGCATGTACACCAATCAGCCATTACATTTTGACCACCCACCATAACCAGTCGAGGCATGGCCTCCACTAGACGTCTGAAGATATGCTATGGTATGTGGCATCAAGCAATCAGTAGCAGATCTTTTAAACACTAAGTTGTGAGGTGGGGACTCCATGGATCGGAGTTGCTTTTCCAACACACCCCACATATGCTCAATTGAATTGAGATCTGGAAAAATTTGGAGGCCAAGTAAACCTTGAACTTGTGTTCCTCAAACCATGCTTGAATTCAGCAGACCAGACGACCTTCAATTGCTCCATGGTCTAGTTCTGATACCCACATGCCCATTGTAGGCGCTTTTAGCATGGGACATGAGTCAGAATGGGTATCCTGAACAGTTTGCGGTTAACACCGCCCCATACACAAACTGATTCATTTTGACACCTTTCTATCAGAACCAGCATTAAACTTATCAGCAATTTGAGCTACAGTAGCTCTTCAATTGGATCAGACTACATGGGCCAGCCTTCTCTCCCCATGTGCATCAATGAGCCATGGCTGCCCATAACCTTGCTCCTGGTTCTCCTTCCTTGGATTATTTTTGGTGGGCCCCGACCACTGCAAACCGACAACATCCCACAAGAGCTGCAGTTCTCTCTAATCTTTATGCTCCCCCATTTTTTCTGTCACTATGTTGTAGATGAGCATGATTATATACTATATTGATCTATCTTTAGGGAAGCATATATTACATACACACACTTTTAAATTTATATTTTTTAACTTATAAATTCCTGCCAGAGGCCACATTTCCAGGCAGCCCCTGACAAGCGTTGCGTTCTGGAACAACCCACACATCGCATACAGCTAAGATTAATTGAAAAGTACAGCACAGGTGACTGGCTGGAGCCAGTAATCCTGGGTGACTGGCCTTCTGTTATCCTGTAACCATGCCAGGCTCTTATGGGAAGGAACTGCTCTCTAGCAACTGTCTCATATAACATATCAATCAGCCTCCCCTGACTTCTCAGGTGTCCTGAAGTCGTATTGATCCAGGAGACCGGGTTGAAGAATTAAGCTCTTGCTCGACAGGATAAACAGATCTGTTGCTACACATGCTTAAAGGATGGAGTTACACTTTGAGATCAATATACATTGTATAGAGGGTGGGAAGGTAAACTGCATGTCACAACTTTCCAGTCCGCTACAGAAGATCTTAAAAAAGGTACCCATCAAGAAACAAGTACACAAACTTTGCATAACCGACATTCTCAAATGCTAGTTCCCTGGCTGCCATGTTCATTTCACAATTTCAACACCAGCTTGGTAATTTCCTGAATGTACTCAGACTTTGCTTGGTCCATACAAGCACCAGGTTCAATGACTGAATCCAGAAACATGCTATTAGCAGTATTAGAGGTCAGCAACAAAAGCCTATTATAATCATGACAAGGTCCCTTTAACTACTTCGACTATCACTTGTACAGCAACATATATGAATTCTAGATTTGAAAACATTTTGGTAAAAATTACAATTTTTTTTTTTTACACCCAGGGGGATGCAACCCCTACCTCTCTCCTACTATAGACAAGAACATCTGAATTTAGTCAATTATACACAGGCTGCTTATAA
Source organism: Glandirana rugosa (assembly GCA_018402905.1). Lineage (NCBI taxonomy): Eukaryota > Metazoa > Chordata > Amphibia > Anura > Ranidae > Glandirana > Glandirana rugosa. The sequence continues at coordinate 292,029 of BLSH010314220.1, read as the reverse complement.
GCATGATGGCAGTGCTAGGCATTATTAAAAATCCCACCATACTCTGCAAAAGGGCTGCCATTGCGAACATCTTCTGTAAAAGTTTGTTCTGCAACGATCATGCAAATACAACAAAATTCAAGATTCTGGCTTACCGGGTTGATCGACTATGTTAAAGATCAGCAAAGCAAACCTGACTTCATCCATATTGTCAGTAACTATCATCTTCAAAAGGAGAGTGTAGTAATGGCAGCCCCCATGTTTCATGAAAAATGTGGGGGTGGTCACAGACCGTATGGCTCCCACTGACAAGGTGGGGTGGGCACAAATAATTTTGGGAAGTCTGGTTTAGTAGACCAGCTAATATGCAAAACACCCATCTTGGCTTCCAAAACGTTCAGCACGAGTAGATTTATAAGCCTGACAAGACTTGGAAATTATAGAAAGAATTTGTTGAGGCCGGAGATCTTTCCAGGAAAAAGTCAGAAGGGCTTCAATAGGCTACAACAAACACACTGTATAAATCACAAATTACATTTTCCCTTAAGTTAAACAGTAAAGGCGGTCATAGATGGTTCGACTGAGCCAGTTCAGCAGGGATCAGCCGAGATTTAAACCATGTATGGGCAGGACAATTGTACCAAAGTTGATCTATTAACTTAGGTACAACCAGCCTGTCAGATTTTCCATGTGGCTACAGCCACTAGCAATAATTACTGTTATCCAGGCAGGGACGGTTCCCACCACCCCTCCTTGCTGGGAGAACAAAAGCTCAGCGGAAGGGATTCCCCATTAATACTGACTGTGTTGATGTGGGAATCAAGCGATTTTCACACCATCCAAGGCCGGCTTAAGACCAAGAAAGACATTTTGACTTTGATTCAACACAGAATCCTTCCCCACGCCCACTGTATTCAACGTTTGGAGGATATACAGCAGAATGTACAACACTAACCTGCCAAATGTAAGCACTGTGGTCACTAGAGCCACTGAGCAGGAATTGGCCATCAGGGCTGAGACTGGACTTTATGTAGAAGGTGGAGTTCAGGTGACCGCTGAAGACCGACACTAAAAAGTAAGAGGGGAAAAAAAAAAAAAAAAAAAAAAAAAAAAAAAAAAAAAAGGCGTTATACAAGGTACATTTTTTATAAACAAACCATTGTATTTCCTAATTGGGGATCACTGTAGGAAAATTATAAAATATAAATCTGTCTCTCCATACACATACCTCAGCAGTAGAGCTGCACGATTAATCCTATTAAAATCGCGATCTCGATCTACCCCCCCCCCCCCCCCTGCGATCTCCATTGGGCATTATTACGATTTTCAGTGCAGTTAATGGGGTCCGACTTGCGGGGCGACTCAGCGTGACTTGACAGTAATAAAAGTCAATGCAAGTGCCTGAAGTCTTTTCAAGTCAGAGCAACTTGAGTCTCAGGGGAGGCAGCCAAGTCTGGGCAGAGAGCCAAGTTCTAAGTCACCATTGATACAAAGTAATTTACTTCAAAAAGGCATGAACTCTGAGTGAACTCCCCTTGTATAGATTTTTGGTTTAACCATTTAAATCTTTCCCGACACTTGCGGTTTACAAATAAAAATCCATTATTTTGTGCTAGAAAATGACTTAACACACACACACTTTTTTTTTAGCAGAGACCCTAGAGAATAAGATGGCGGTTGTTGCAATATTTTATGTCACACGCTGTTTGCGCAGTGGACTTTTAAACGCTATTTTTTGGGAAAAATTACCCTTTCAAAAAAAACTAAACCGTGCTGTTAGCCCAATTTTTTTGTATATTTAATATATTACGCTGCGAGAATCGTGATCTTTATTCTAAAGCAAAAAAAAATAAAAATAAATCGCAATTCTCATTTTGGCCAGAATCGTGCAGCTCTACTCAGCAGTGAAGATTTGTCATTTCTATAGGGAAACAACAGCACACTTCCTGTGCCATCGAGAGCATAGCTGTACATCTGCTCCCCTATGGGAGATCACATAAGGCACTGTGCCTCTGACTAATAGTCCTGTGAGATTTGGCAATGTTACTACTCTCCTGCTCATTTTACGTTGCAGGAACAGAAAGCTGTATCCAAGGACCTGCGCCTCTGCTTTATTCATGCTGTAAATCTGTATACTGCACCCCTGTGGCTGCTGCTTAAAATACCCAGGTAGGGTAGGGGTATTTTACACATGGTGACAGTACATTTGTTCAGCTTGGATCACTATAACCAAGCATATACCATACCTGGCCGATGCACCTTGAAGCAGGAAATTTGTGTAGTAGACACTGCTACCCTAGTGACTTATCACTTGCTTCTGGGTTCTGCACCTTGTGGCTGCCCTGCCGAATTTTGAACACAGGAGGTCAGCTGCTTGGGCACAGGTGCCATTTACAGAATGCTTTGAATTTTCTGAAAGAATGTAAAGAGTGCTCCGATTGGACAAGATAGGAAATGTGATGTCACACCCATGTTGTCCAATCAGAAAGCTCTTTGCTTTTATTTAGTAAAACGCAAAGCATTCTGTGACTATCACCCACACAGAGCAGCCAAGCTCCGGTGGTTAGAATGCAATAGGACAGCTGCTCGGCATGGGACCCAGAAGCAAGTGGAGATGACAGGTAGTAGCAGCATCTGCTTCAGTGATTTCCAGTTGCATTGGACAGGTATGGTATATACACATCGGTATTGGTCCAAGCTGGCCCAATATAAGCATGTATAATATAGCCATACCTGAAATTCTTTAATTACTTCTTTATCAAATCACCAGCCATCAGAGTGAGATAAGGAAGCAAAGCTTTGCCTCTAACTGCATTGCCTATTCCATATAGACGACAGCGCAGAACAATTCATTGTAAATCAGTAAAGAATAGATCAGCTGCACTCAGCACTGGTGTCCAGTCCTTTGCCTTTTTTTGCACACAGCTTTCAAAGTTTAGGTCCTCTTGATTATGGCTTTCCTTGAACTCTCAGCATTGCAGGACTGAGCCATTAAAGGAGAAGCATGGTAAAGCTCTTTAGGCCCTACTTCTCCAGTGGGTCAAAAAGGAGTACACATAGTACTGCACTCCTGTGACCCAGATTTAGCAGACCAATGTCCTAAATCACTCAGGCGGTCAAGACTGAAAGCATCCCGACTTAAATATCAGGATCCACCTAGAGTATTGACTGGCAGCTGTCTCAGCCCCTCAGTGTGCCACTGAGAGCCTGAACCAGCTGCTCCCAACCCCTGCACAGTCACCGGCTCTCTGCACACTGAAGACCGAGACCTGAGCAATCAGCGGTCTTTGATCGCCAAGTTCTCACTCAGGCAGTGGGGGACAGATGCTGCATCCACTTAAGCGAGTACTTTTTTTTTTTTTTTTGTACTTCACGACCGCCCGCCATTTGACGGCAGCAGTCTGGCTCGATATTGCAAATCGCCGTCACCTGACGGTGGCTGCATGATCAAGGATCATGGCCGCGCATTGACCGAACATGGATCCCTGTATGTAAACACACGGAACTCCATTCTGACAGGGGAGGGGAGTGTGATTGTATGCTCCCTGTATATTGGAGAAACGATCACTCCCCCCTCCACACCAGTCAGCCCATCAACCACACAGTTAGAAACACAAAGCAGGGAACAGTTCATACTTTGATCACCCCCTACAGTTAACCCCTTCCCTGCCAGTGACATTTACACAGTAATCAGTGCATTTTCATAGCACTGATCGCTGTATATATGCCAATGGTCCAAAAAAAAAAAAAAGTGTCAAAAGTGTCCGACATGTCCGGTGCAATGTCTCAGTCCCACTAAAAATCACAGATCACTGCCATAACTAGTAAAAAGATAAAAAAAAAAAAAAAAAAAAACACACCTTTAAAAACCCCATAAATTAATTCTCATTGTTCGTAAATGTGGCAACTTTTGCTTAACACAATCAATATACTCCGATTTTTTTTTTGGTAAAAACAAATCACAATCTATCTTATATATATATATATATATATATATATATATATATATATATATATATATATATATATATATATATATATATTTTGGATGTTTTAGCAAAAAGAAATAGTTTTTGGCAAAAATTTGCGCTTTTTTTGTTTATAGCGCAAAAAATAAAACTGCATAGGTGATCAAACACCACCTAAAGAAAGCTCTATTCGTGGGGGGGGAAAAAAACGAACGTCAATTTAGCTGGGTACAGCGTTGCACAACCGCGCAATTGTCAGTTAAATAGACGCAGTGTCGAATCGCAAAAAGTGCTCTGGTAATTAAGGGGTAAATCCATCCGGGGCTTAAGTGTGTGGAGATTTCATCAACATCCAATCAACAAGCTTGGCATGGGGGTCATCGTCCTAACAGCAGTGTAGAAAGTTAGACTGACCCAAATGTGCTCTGGTAGGGGTGCCCGAGTCACAAGTGCAATCTTTTGCAAGGTAAAGCAGTTTGCGTTAACTTATGCCTCTATTGAAGTTCTGAATAAGATGCAAGTTTTATTACCTTCTACCTTACAAAATTGCTTTCCATAATAGGAGTCCCTTTGAAACATCAAAAAGATGGATTATGTGTTGGACAGGAAAACCAAAGCATGCTCCGACACTCGAGAACTGGCATCAATGATCCTGTTTTGCATGCCTTCATAATCTGTGCTAGTCATAATCCTCCCCAATCACCATTACAATGCTGATCAGTTTTTTTATTGTATTTCAGACTGCTGCTGAAACCAAAGAAAATTGCTCTGACTCTTGCACAGATCGCGGTATCTGGAGCATTAGAGTCCATGTGTTTACACCAAACTTAAAAAGCAGTTGAAGGATGGCTGTAAAATCGGTTGTGAAATAACAAGCAAGCTAAAAATAAGCCGGTAACCAGGGCACACCAAACTCTCCTGAGAGCAGGAATTCCTGTGATGCAATAAATCTTCTACATGGTTCACTGCTACAAGAACACCGACCTGCAAATTCTCCTCAACCTTTATTCACCAATCGGACCTCAAATCAAGGAAGAAAGGGAATGTTTTGCTTAGGCACTTTACTAGCGCGCGTTTATAGTAGGCTAGAGTGCCATCTCCTGGCAAGTACACAAAACTACATGACACAGTCGATCCAGATAGGCGGCATGAATAACTAGTTAGAATTTAAAGCAGGGGGGTCAGCAACCGGTAGATGGCGGACAGTTAACTGGTACAGGACGGTCTGGGCTTGCTGACCCGCCATTCCAGAGCATCAGATTGTAATGCAGAGGGGCTACTTGAAAAGTTGGAGCTATAGTAGGGAGCAAGAGCCACATAAGCAGATGCCTCCTCTGTAGTGCTGGCTCCTGTCCCATGCGGAGTGATAAACTGTACTCCACCTCTTATCCCAGCTAGCGGTCTCCAGAGTGGTGCCAGCAGAAGGAAAGACGGTCTTCAAGTCAGTGTGAAGCAATACACTGGGCATAATAGTATAGGGCTGCTTTCACACTGATGCGCTGCAGTTTAGCCACACCGCGGGTGCAGTGTACCTGCATCTTTCCTGTGGGTAAGTTGCGCTTAGCTGTACACTTCTATTATATCCTGTGGGTTTGGTGCACTTTCAGAAAGTGCACACCACCATGCAGGATATAATAGAAGTCTATGGCAAAGCAGAGCTAACCCAGGAAAGTTGCAGATGCACTGTGTTGCACCCATGGTGCAGATAAACTGCAGTGAATCAGTGTGAAAGCAGCCTTATAGGGGGGCTCAGAACAGGTTCATTTACATTTGAATTTTGGGGGTGGTAAAACCCCATATTTAAGATTTGTTTTACCGCCCCATCCCCTTTAGCTGCAGTGCCCAAGGGTGTACACGTCGCAGCTGCAACAGGAGTTATATGCCCTGTCATGGCTGGCAGGTGTAGCACCTGCTAAGCATACACCATTCAAGTGAATGAGGCCACTCTGCAAATGCCCTGCAATCTTGTGCAGTACAGCAAACAAGGGGTAAATGCAGGCAGCCTTGTGTTGCTTTCTCACCACTTGCTTTAACCCCTACGGAAGCATGCAGTTGCAAAGGAGCGTTAAGAGTGGCCTGATTTACTTGAATACGTCATGATTGGCAGGCGATAGCACCCATCAAAAGCAATAGGGTGTTTAATTCCTGCTGTGGCATGTGCACCACCTTTGTCTGCTGCCTCACTTGGGGGTGGGGGGGTGGTAAAAACCACAAACTGCAGGGTTCTACCACACCAGCTTTACGTGAGAACGAGCCCTAAGGGTTCCGCTGCCGAATGCAACCAAGGACTCGTTTACACATGCAGCAGGCACTGTTGCTTCTCTGAATGCAATCAAAGTGTTAGTGAGGGGGCGATCTGTTGCTCTCCCCCCCCCCCCCCCTCCCCGATTTAAACCCATGATTGCCACTCCCAAAGGACAGGCATGTGGTAGCGTTAGCAGTCATAGCCCATTGTCTTTCTCCACTTATTGATAAAAATCCACAACATATAGGAAGGGGGGGGGGGTCACAGGTCTCGACTGGTCTTCATCTCATTAAGGGAACTTACTCTAGACTGAAAATACAGCAGGAAGCAGGCCCTAGTGTGATTTCATCTGGGGAGGGGATCAGCCAGACCCTTTGCATGGAACTACCACCATAGGGACACCAGACAAGAAGTAGAGAGAAAGGGGAGCTGACCGGCCTATAGATGTGAGATTACATGAGGGATAGTGGAAGAGTGGCAGAAAACCAAAAAACAGCCTCAGGCAGAGTGAATGCTAAGATGTGAAGAGTGAGCGGCCCACGACTGGCTCCCCAAGCCGGGTAGCACAAGCAGTCCTGTTGTGCGAGCTCCTCCTGATATGCATCTGTATATACAAATTATTGCCACAGTCTCCTCATTCTGTAGGGTAGCGATGAGGTCCTCCATATCTCTTAATTTACTGACCCTGGAAAACCACAGAGCCAACGAAGGAGGGTTTTCTGACTTCCACCAGAGAGGGACACAGGCCTTGGCCGCGTTCAGGAGATGGATGGTAAAGTGAGGATTTAGATTTCTTGATGGGTCGCTCCGAAAGATGGAGCAGACAGGCCGCTGGTCTGTCTTCCAGAGCCACGCTTGTCAGGTGTTTGATAGTGCGAGTCACCCCTCGCCAAAAGTGCTGCAACCTGGGACAGCTCCAGAAAATAAGGAGCATCGTGCCCTCCTCCTTCCGCATCGCCAGCACAGGTTGAAGGTCTGTGGGAATAGACGATGTAGGGTCGAGGGGACTAGCACCTGGTCAGGATTTTGTAGCAGGTCTCCTGGACCTTAGTGGCAATGGATGATTTGTGTGCAAAGCACAGTATTTTTTCCCTTTGAGAGTCCGTAAGTTGGAGGTCCAAGTCCTCCTCCCACCTAGTGAGGAACAGAGGCACAAAGCCCTCCGGGGGTGCAGTAAGAGCAGAGTACATCAGGGACAGACAATGGCGAAGTGGTTCACCCCGGGTGCAAATGTACTCCAGGACTGTAGGGGACCTGAAGCCGCCCTTAGTCCGGCATTGTTTGCGCAAGAAGGCGCGTAGTTGGAGGCCGCCGATAAAAACTAGCAGGGGGGGGGGGGGAGGTAGCTCCTGTCCCTGCAATCTGGGAAAGGGTCCCATCTGAGCGCAGAAAGTCGGCAACATATAACCATCCACTCTCCTGAAGGAGCTGAAAGGAGGGGTCAGTGAGGCCCGGCTCGAATTCCGGGTTGCCGAGGATTGGGGTCATAGGGGAGAGTGCTGGTGATAATGAGGTTACCTGAAGACCTCCCTCACCACGGCGAGAGTACTTCCCAGGGTCGGGTGCTCTGAAATGGACCTTGGGGGATGGGAGGAAATCCATGGCCAGCTTTTTGCAGTGTTCTCGGAGTCCTCCATCTCCAGCGCCACTCAGTGCTTCGCCTCCGCGTGGCAGAAACAGTCTGGTCAAGTGCGTCGCTCTATAATAGGCCTTGATGTCTGGGAGGCCCACACCGCCCTGGCGCTTTGCCAGATGAAGCATGGAGAGTCTTGTGAGGCCGTCGGTGGGACCACACATTCTCTGAACATAGCGTCCAACCGTTTAAAGAAGTCCGGCGGGAGGCAAATAGGGAGGACCTGCATAATGTATAACACCCTTGGAAGGGAAATCATATTACAGTTGCCAAACCAGGTGAAGGTGAGGGCATGCCAGCGGAGCAGCTGCGACTTGAGGCGAGCCAGCAGGGGGACATAGTTGGTGAAGTACAAAGCCCCCAAGTTAGATGTGATATCCAACCCCAGGCAACGAATGGAGTCCGTTGCCCAGCGCAGAGGGTATCTCGCTCGCAGCCGAGCGACCAGGTCCTGGTCCACGGTTATGTTGAGGACTGAGGATTTTGAGAGGTTTACCTGGAAATGGGAAAGGTAGCCGTATTCACGCAGCAACTAAAGGACCTTAGGGAGGTGGAAGTGTGTGGACTAAGCAGAAAAAAAGAGAAGGTCGTCCGGAAGGGTGATCTCCACCTCTTTAACCACTTAACCGGTCCATAGCCAAATGACGGCTACAGGGCGGTTGCTTAAATCTGGGAGGGCATCAATTGACATCCTCCCAGATCTGCGCTCCCCGCGCGCCCCCTAGGGTGCGCACACGGGAACATCCGTGATCGCCGGCATCACGGATAGCGGTGAATGGCCGCTGTGAGCAGCCTTTCACCACGTGATCGCTCCGTCAAATGATGAAGCGATCACATGTAAACAAGCCGGTGCTTCCGGCAGTTTTTCTCTCTGCTCTCCTCACCGATCGGTGCATTGTGAGAGGAGAGAGGGGGGAGAGGACGCGTGCAGTGCTGTTGGCAATGTGTAATGCCCACAGCGTTGCTAAGTGACAGTGGGGGACAGGCTGCACCCCCCACCATCCATAACCACCCAGCCATGCTTACCGACCTAGCCATCCTCACCCCATCCATGCATGCTCACCCATCCGTGCTCATCCGTGACACAACACTGCCCATCCATGCCACCACAGTGCCTCACAATAGTGTAAAAGGTAGTCAAATTCGATTTTAAATGTATGCCCCTAGAACACCTGACAGTGCACCCTGCATGTTGGGCCTGTGTATGTGGTCAGGCTGTGAAAAGTGTCACACGTGGTATCGCCATACTCGGGAGTAGCAGAATATTTTGTGGGGTGTCATTTTTTGCTAGGTATATGCTGTGTGTGAAATCTTGTATAAATGGACAATTTTGTGAAAAAAAAAAAAAAAAAAAAAAAAAAAATCTTCATATTGCAAAGAATTGTGGGAAAAAATTATGACTTTAAAAATTCACCATGCCTCTTAAATACCTTGGAATATCTACTTTCCAAAAAAGGGTCATTTGGGGGGTATTTGTACTTCCCTGGCTTGTTAGGGTTTCCAAGAAATGAGATAGGCCGTCAGTACATCAGGTGTGATCAATATTCAGTGATTGGCACCATAGCATGTAGACTCTATAACCTTCACAAAAGGCCAAATATACACCAATTTGTTTTGTTTTTTTACCAAAGATATGTAGCAGTATAAAATTTGGCCAAAATTTATGAAGAAAAATTACTAACTTGCAAACTTTTATAATAGAAACTAAGAAAAATTCATTTTTTTTTTTACAAATTTTTTTTAATTATAGCGCAAAAAATAAAAAACCCAGCTGTGAATAAATACCGCCAAAAGAATGCCATTTGTGTGAAAAAAAGGACGCAAATTTCATATGGGTACAGTCTTGCATGACTGAGTAATTGTCACTCAAAATGTGAGAGCACTGAAAGCTGAAAATTGGTCTGGTTGTTAATGGGGGGTTTAAGTGCCCAGTGGTCAAAGCGTTTTTAAGAGTGTTTTTTTTCGTTAAAAATAAACATTTTATACTTCCCTGCTCTGTGCAGTTGGTTTGGCACAGAGCAGCCCAGGTCCTCCTCTTCTCGGGTCCCTCCCTCCTGTTGAGTGTCCCCACAGCAAGCAGCTTTCTATGGGAGCACCCGAGTTGAGTCACAGCTCCCTGTGTCCATTCAAACATGGAGCCGAGGCTGACTGACAGCAGCGGGAGCCAATGGCACCACGCTGGTATCTCAGCCAACGAAGAGGGGAGTCTCGGGCAGCCAAGAAAATCCTGTAACATTGATGGATCTAGATGAGCTCAGGTTAAGTATTAGGGGGGCTGCTGTTTACAGGCTGCTTTTTATCTTAATGCATTAAGATAAAAAAAACTTCTGCCTTTCCAACCACTTTAAGCTTGCCTACCACTGATTTAAAGGATAAGATAACCTTTGGAACACGTTCCACACATTTTTAGAACTCTTATCTAGCACACCCAAAGAGCTCCCGACTTACACCAGTCAGTGGTCAAGGGACCTGGAGACAGAGATCACCCCGGAGGAATGGCAGTCGTCATTTATGTTTACCCATAAATCTTCGTTATCAGTGTATGCCCAGGAGAAAAACTTCAAACTATTATCTCACTGGTACAAAGACCCTGTCTCATTACACAAGATTTTCTCCAATTCTTCAGACGAGTGTTGGCGCTGAGGAACTCTTTACAACGTATGGTGGGATTGCCCCCGCATATTACCTTTCTGGACGCGCGTTTTCAATATCTATAACAGAATCTACGATAAACAGCTTTCCCCCTCTCCTAAGGTGGCATGCCTATCCATTTTACCGGGTTCAGTTAGGTTGCAGAAACAAAGTTTGCTCAAATTTTTTTCTGTCATCAGCGCCACAAGTCATCTCTAGACACTGGAAAATGGAGTGTACACCCCCGATCAACCTCTGGGTGAATATGATCAACGACATAATGGTAATGGAAGAAATGCAAGCTAGGGAGACGGACACCTGGGAAAAACATTGCAACAGATGGAGCCTTTGGATGCACTACTCACCATTCTGAGCCCTTTCAGAAAACCTTGCTTGTATAAACGTGTTCTTCTATCCTATTCCCCGGACTGGGGCGTTTAACCATGCCTAACAAGGTAATGGGATTGTGGGTCTGCACGAACATGTCACCCCTCGCAGTGAAATACTGGATGTGTGCCGCCCCCTGCCTGCCTGGTTCCCCCCCCCTTCTTTCTCTACATAATCTTTTGTCCCCCATTTTGATCCCTTTTCTCGATCTTCCCTTTCTTAACCCTCTTTATCCCTCTCCTTTAGGATTCCCTCACCTCCAACTACTCTTTTACCAGTTTATTCCATATGGTATGTTTAACTCCCAAATCGACAAGGATACACCTTTTGGGTAATCTTACCCTTTTACAAGTTGCAAGACAACATATATATAGAAGCTGTGACTGTATGAACACTGAAAAGTTTACAATAGGGACCAGTTAGCTTGGTCCCCGCTTCTCCTTTGTCTATTTCCGTATATTTCAGTTGACGAACGTGTTGCCACACAACCTTGTTACATTGCTTATGTGACTGTTTAATAAAAATATATTCACCTAAAATATAAAAAGGTGAACTTAAACTTTTACAGATGAAAAGAAAGCAAATCAGTTATACTAAACAGTAGATCTGAACATTACATTGTGATTAAAGTTCATTTAGGTCAGAGACTATAAATCTTGCAGAGGTCAAGTGGTTAAGACAAACTGTCTGAGAACCTTGCAGTGACACAACAGGCTCAATTATGCCACAATCAAGAAGCAGATGCCACAGATGTAGCGAGCAAATATGGCTCTACAAATAAATGGGCTGTCCACAGGGTCTACTTTGCTCATCAGGAGCAGATTTGTGTTTCCTACTCATGTGATCATCACAGCTTGCAAGACATTTGAAATTAAAAATTATACGAACAGTCTCTTACCAGGATCACTCTTCAATCCAACGACATTAAACATATAAATGTTATCATCAGTGCAGCTAGCAAATAGGTTAGTTCCTGTGGAATCCAGAGCCAGACTGGAATACCCTGAAAAATTGACACCATGATGAGTGAAACTTCATCAGCACATTCTCCTTTTGTATAAAACTCCAAAAAATACCTCAGTACTACAGAAACCCTACTAAACATCTTAGTTAGCCTGTATAAAATGTTTAATGGAGGTTAACCCAAGATTCCTTGATTTCAAACTGTTCCATTAAAAATCTCCCAGGCCCATCTAGGAAAGCTTCAACAGGTAGTCCCCATATTCTTTTGGCATAGCAAACATGCCAGGCTTCAATATAAATTGCTCACACTGTCCAAAATACAAGAGCTTGTGCTCCTGATGTGGCTGTTTACCAGAGAGCAGTGGCCCTTATCAGAATGCTTAATAAGTTCCACCATACTTCTACAAAGCAATGGTTCCAACTTAAAAATCTTACGACTCCTGCAGATCTTTTGGCTTTAGCTTGGATTTTTCCTTCAGTTTGATATACTACAAAATACCTTGCTGATATCCTGAAGCAAACTTTTTGTGGGACCAAACTGTTACAGACGTGAAGCTATATCAGTATCGTGATCCCATGACACCCTTTGGTAATCCAGCCTTTCCACTTAGGGACAAAAAAAAAATAAAAAAAAAAATAAAAAAAAAAAAAAGGAAGGAGGAAGAACACTGGGCTTTGAGGGTGCCACTATAAGCCCAGGTTGAGAAAAGAATGCTCAAATATACAGGTTTAAAAATCCACATTTTATTGCAGAAAAAAAATGTTAAAAATAGCATCTTAAAAACATGTAATCCGTATAAATGCTATATCAACATATCTCCCCCATGTGTGTGAACTACCGAACACCACATGGACATTGGTGGGGGTTGGCTTGTACGACAGACAAAAAAAAAGAAATCAGTTGAAACTAGTTAGTAGTCCTGTATATTGAATGAAAAGCAAACTCCAAAGGTCACTGTGTTGATACCAAGGGAATCACTACGTGTTTCGGGGTGTGGCGAGCAGCCTCATCCATGGCAGCCATCTTCCTCCTCTCATATAAATAGGAGAGGGGGGGGGGGGGGGGGAGTCCGTTGTAGATGCCCTGCTGTCCTCATTCAGGGGGTTTTCTTTCTGCGGTTGGGATCGGCAACACTCACACCCTAGGAGCCTTCACACCAGGGAAACCATGATGTCTGATCCCAATCCCTGGCGGTATCCTTACATGCTGGCTCCCCTCTACATCTGTGAGGAATGAGACATGTGTTTGCAAATTGGACCCTGGATAGGCACCTGAAGGTTTGGTTGCAACACAGGGGTTTTTCCCCTTTGTGTTCTAAGTGCATCCCCTCTTACCATGCACAGTGAATTTGGCGTTCCATTCTTCTAACCACAACTGTGATATCACCAATAGGATTCCCCGAGGAAGCCTTCGGCAAAACGCGTAGGGATTCCTTTGGCATCAACACAGTGACCTTAACTTTGGCTTTTCATTCTTTATACAAGACTTCTAACGAGTTTAAACTGATTTTTTGGTCTGATGCACAACCCAACCCACACCAATGTCCATGTGGTATTCTGTGGTTCACACACACATGGGGGAGAAATGTTGATATAGCATTTATACGGATTACATGTTTGGTAAGGATGCTAATTTTAACAATTTTTCTACAATAAAAAGTGAATTTTTAAACATATATATTTGAGAATTATTTTCTCAACCTGGGGTTATAGTGGCACCTTCAAAGTCCAGTACTGGCAGGGGGTTGCATTTGCAACTGGGGCTCGCTCTCAAAGTGGGGCTATTTCTATACATGGGAGTACTTCTGAATCTGCACATATCTGAACGTCTCATCTGAAACTACTGTCTCTTAAACACAAAAACTGAAACCCTGCTGTCTGCTTTTGCCAATGTCTGTTAAATAATACTGGTATGTTTTTTCTGCTTAACCCTCTGTAGAGCGGTCTACATTGCAATGTTTTTATTTGTCCCTGGTCTTACCCAAAATTATGACCTGTTTATCTCTAGTGCCCTTGTTCTGTTTAAGTGAGAATTTTGCTCTGCCTAGTGTGTCTCTCTCACACACACACACACACACACACAGTCCTGTCCCTTCATATGAATCTCACTCCCATATTACCTCACTCACCCTTCTGCTTCTCCTAACCTCTGGAGATATATCCCCAAACCATGGGCCCCCATTTAACTGTTCAACACACCCATTGCCCTGCACCATCTGGCAGCAGTCGCAATCCACACAATTTAGTTCCCATTTCTCTTCTATCCAAGACTCCTTCTCCTGCGCCCTTTGGAATTCATGCTCTGTCTGTAACAAACTCTCCTCTCTCCATGACCTCTATCGCCATCTCATTTAATCTGCTTGCTATTACCGAAACCTGCATGCCTCAACAACTTTTCCAGAGGCTCGCCAATCCTATGGAACTCCTTACCCCAATCCGTCAGATTATCACCTTCTCTATTAGCTTTTAGACGATCCCTGAAAACCTCTCTCTTCAGAGAAGCCTATCCTACCCACACTTAACTATTTTCATTTTCTCCATTTGATCATCCCCCAGTTATTACCTTTTTTTCCACTCGACCCTTCCTTCTAGATTGTAAGCTCTAATGAGCAGGGCCCTCTGATCCCTCCTGTATTGATGTGTATTGTAACTGTACTGTGCCCCCATGTTGTAAAGCTCTGCACAAACTTAGCGCTAAATAAAGCCTGTATAATAATAATAAATAATCTTCCTCTTCTTTTTTCTCCAATTTTTGGATGTGGTGTCATATACAGTGAGACACATCAAATACATCTTTGTACAGCCTTTCCACTTGCCCTACACGGCAATAAAAGTTTGGCTGTTGGGTCAAAAGAGATCACCGTAGAGTATCTCAAGGTCTTGAAGCTGATCCCTCCCGTCTACAGCGGGTATAGAAAATAATCACCCCCTTTAAAATAATCATTTTGTCGCTTTGCAGCCTGAAATGAAGACATACAGTTTTTGTTGTATCCAGTTGTATTAACGTATAACCTCCAAATGAAAGATACAAACACCAACATGTCTCTTGCCTATAATGAATATATATTGCTGGTTAACCCCTTTCATTTTAGGCAAGGCAAAAAGAAAAAGACACAGGTTTGCCTTCTCTATACAAGTTAATTTTAATAACCCTATGTCAATACCTTGAGGCTATAAATTCATATGTGGATTACCCAATTATAAATACTGCAATCTATACAAATATTAACTTTAAGCTAGAATTGAATATATAATTGAGGTATTCATTTTTGAAGATGTGTATTAGAATGCAGATCAGATTAGGATTTTTTTTAGTTCGTTCAATCTGATAACTTGTTCTGTATTGCTTTGCCTATATATGAATAAAATATGATTGCATCAGAAACTGTATAACTGTTTTTACAACTGCCAGACTTACCAGATTAAGTTTCATGGACAACTTTTCCGCCTTACAGCTGAATTCCAGGTGTAGGTTGTTTTGCATAGTTACACCGGTACAGCTTAGATCAGCGCAAGTATACATTTTCCACAACTGGCCAATTCCCCCCAGTTCACACATGCTCAGCTGTGACATGCCACTCCTCACCTTTCCTCCATATACTAGATGCTAATGTTTAAAGTATAACAAAAAGGCACAACTTTTTTTTTTTAGTTTTGAATAGAGTGGAGAGGCATTCGAACACCTCTCAGAACAGCGAAAAAAAAAAAAAAAAAAAAAAAAAAAAAAAAAAAAAAAAAAAAAAAAAAGGGAAGAGGTTATGGAGAATATATAATATATCTATCAACACATACCAAGTTTCCGTGTACTACTCCCAGGATATGGAAAGGCTTTTGCTGGTATCGGATCCTGTCGGTAAGCAGTATAATTCTTTCTCAAATCCCACATTTTGATAATACTACAAAAGAAAGAAAAAAAAAATCTTTACAACCAACTTTCATAAAGTCTGCGATGATGGCACATATGAAAACCTTCATAAGCAAAATTAGAATGATCCTCATTGCTAAAATTTGCCTATGTTGTGCCCTCTACCTTAGCCTGATTGTTTTGATTCTGGGCTGGGAGTGGTTGGTGACGTGCAAGCAGTGACAACTCTGTTACCTCCCCTTTGCTTCAAGAAGCTTCTGGAAGGAAGGGTGTGGAACTGCCTGAGGTTTTTGGGAAGCCCTGACCAATCCCTAATCTGGTTTGGCAGGGGGGAGGGCTTCTCAAATACTTGGGGTCAGCTCAGCCAGGGAGGGAGGAGAGTTTGGGTGGAAGAGATGTAGATGGTGTAGTATGGAGGCTGTCAGGGCCTGGAGGGAGCCCCTAGTCCGGAGGGTCAGGGGGTGACCTCAGCCTGGGAGAGCTCAAGTGCATCCAGGAAGAGATCCTGAAGGAGAGGCACAAGTGAGAGAGTGGGAGTGGACAGCAACAGAGTACTGCTGGAGAGATGTCCAGGAGTAAAAGTACAAGTGACAGGTGTCAGGGAGTGATGGACACCCTGGAAGAGGCACACTGGAGCAGATTGGGCTGATAGAGTCTGAGAAGGGTGGCGTCAGTTGGGACTGTGGTGTCACTGACAGTGGAGAAGGTCGTTGCAGCCTCGAGGGCTGGCAGGGCCTGGAAGAGGATGGGCTAGGAGCAGTAGTCCAGCAAGGCTAGCTAGCACACTATGTACTTTGATACACTTTGGGGGCCCCGGTCCCTACCTGTAATGGGCGGCTCGGAGGCTGTGCTAAAGCAAAAGCAGGACTCACTATGTGCTAGCTAGGCCTGAAGCAAGTTAGTGCAGGAAAACGGAACAGGAGTTTACAGAGAAGCGTGTGCTGGAGGAAAAGGAGTGTATATACAGGACGTGTATAGATGGTCTGGTTCAAATTTGAATCCAATTCACTGGGCATCCCAAAGTGTAATCCAATTCATGACTCCAGATCAAAAAAAAAAAACAGTGATTGAGGGCAGAGTGACAGGTGAACTACTACATTCAGCAACCCCCAAGGGGCTACACCTATAATAAATGAGCTGGGGAAGAGGTTGATCTCTTATTTTATTGCCTGTTGTCCAGGAGCCCATTCACGGTAGGGCTAAGACCTCACAAGGATTCCAGACACCAGAGAACTCCCAATTAGAAAAGACCTTCCCCACACCAATCAAATTGGAGAAATCAAGCCATAAAACAGCCTCCAAATTTTCCACTTTGCTGCTCGCATTTGGCAATAGAAAATTAGCTGAGGGCGAGCGAGGAGCTGTATCGAGGGGGAGGGGGCGAGCACTGCCGGTAGGCGGGGTTAAATGGGAGCCGATTCTACGGTCGGCCAGGAAACTGGGGAACGGGCCAGATCACACAGAGGGCATCTACGCTGTCAAAGTCTGCCTCCTGGACCAGCTCTCCTATGATGGACTGCACACTGGTCCAATGCTGAGAAATTGTAGTGTGAAGTCTATCACAGGAGCTGCTCCAGGAGGCAGGACTTAGTTTGACAGCAGAGATCACCTCTCTTTATGATCTGGCCGATCTCATGGGAGCCGATTCTCCTCCCAGTGGCTGTACTGATATGCTGCAACGATGGGCACTAATGAGACTGCACATATATGCTGCAACAATGGGCACTTATAAATTTGATATTTTTGAAACTTAATTCTGCATAAAACATTTAACAATTTCATGAGAATTTATGAGGGCGTTTAATGGCAGGGCAACTGGAGTGAAACTCAGGACTTGAAATTTAGAGCCCTGCCATAGATCATCAACTGAAAGCTCTGCTCAGAAAAGACACCTCCATCTAAAAAAAAAAAAAAAATGAAGACTAGGTTTGTTTCTTTGATCTAGATCACACGTGAGATATTATCATGTCTAACATTCTTGTCAAATGTGAACAGACACAAGTGTAAAAAATCTTCAATTTTAGCCAACAGTTTTTGCAATACAGATTTCTGCTCATCAGCATGCTCACTATTACTTCCTGGATGAACTTTATAGTGTCCTAGGTCACCTCTCTATTCACTGAACAGAGGTAAGCAAAATGAGCAGGTTGGAGGCAACACAGGAAGCTGTCTGGCTGTACAGTATTACAAATATTAGACAGGTTGAAAATTTTTGGGAGGTAATTTTTGTGTTGTGAAAAACAAATTTAGTTTCGCTTACCCATCAACAGCTCCTGCCGATATGATTGTGTGTTCATCCTGAAAGAGGACCACAGTCACACTCTGCTGGGAATCCTGCAAAAAAGAGTAATTTAGTGTTTTGTCAATATATGGAGAACCAACCTGAAGAAGCAAATTGCTTGTATAGGATGCCAGCTTGACAGGGGCAGCTATATTAGAACTCCACCATCACCACACCCCCCACCCCCCCAAAAAAAAAAAAAAAACAAACAAACAAAAACAAACCACCAAAGAAACCTATTCTGAGAAAATATGGACGCTGCCACTGCTGAGCTCTCCTGAAAATGCGGTCATGTTGACCAGCATGCATAAAGTTACCAACCTGAAAAAGGATGCATATAGGAGTTTCAGCAGTATATGGCACCATTCTTTGTACAAATATGCTCTACTGTTAAGTCTTGGTATGCAATTCTGTGATTATAACAGAATTTGGGATGTACGGGGTCCACCTACACTTACTATTTCCAGTAATAAAGCTCAAATTATCTGGCCCACTGACTCAGGGGTAAGGTATAGTAATTATCAAACGCTGGTCCGCCTAATGCAGATTTCATATATCTAGAGGAATAGCTGCGAGTGTTTTTTTTTGCTTTTGCGATCCAAGCAAAGCTGTGAATGTATTTTCCAAAAAACAATGCGATATAGGTCAGTTTAAAGTACTTTATATGCTATGGTGCTCATGTTAAGCATTATGCTGAATGTGTTAATGTAATGCACCTTTTTTTGAAAAAAAAAAAAGAAAAAAAAAAAAAAAAGGGGGAGAAGTACAGCCAAAGCTTCTTTGGCTGTACTTCTGTATCACAGGAGTGCAGTTTGATCTGCACTCCTGTGACCTGCTTTCAGCAAGCTGAAGCCCACTGCCAAGTTGCTGTCACAAAGCCGATCCAGGCTCGGGCAAGATCATGAAATTAAGTCAGGATCTGTCCACATGCTTGAACTGGCACCCGGCTCAGCCTCCCAGCAAACCAGATAGAGACTGAGCCAGCCGCTTCCACCCCCTCCACAGCTTAGTGCTCTATGTAGAGGGGGGAGCAGAGTCAGCAGCTCTCTATTCAGGGAGCTGTGAGAACCGAGCGATCAGCAGTGTTCAATCTATCGGTTCTCAGTGTGTTAGAAGTGTCGGGACAGATGCAGCTTCCAAAGTAGGATTAAAAAAAAAAAAAAAAAAAAAAAAAAAGTAAACAACGCACATACATGCCATTACTTTTTTCTAAAATTTTAATAAAATGTTAACATAGTCCAGATCAGTTACTGAGTACAGCCAGGCAACTGGTGTTTTAAAAAGATTAGCACTGAAGAGCTTCACTTCTCTCATGACAGGTCTACTTTTAAATTGAATCCTTCCTCCCTCCCCAGCAGCACATTTTTCCTTTGCTTTTCCACTGCTTTGAACAGCTGCAAAGAGTAGAAAAAAAACCACCTGTAAGCCACGAGTCACAGCTTAAACAGGGCTATGGACTGCCCATGTCACAGCACTGGTGCTTTGCAGTTGACACAGGCCTGTCCCATGCACAGCCATAATGGGAGTACCGAGTACTTCAATTCTGTCTTCAACAGAAAATGAGTGAAGTTTGGGGTGCTGGGAAACGGCAATGAGGGAAGAGAAAGGGGGGCTGTGATTCAAGTAAATGTGCACTGTTTTAGACAACCCCTAGTTTGGTGATTTCTAACACTTTTAACGCGTTTAACAAAAAAAAAAAAAGAAAAAAAAAAAAAAAAAAATACCCCACACACAGGTCATGTTCCCTTAAAGCATGTTATACAGCACTGTGTGGGCTGTGTCATTTGGCCCCCTGTATCACCTAAAAAAACCTGCCTGATCCTGCCTGGCCTTCGACTGCAATATATCAGTGCTGTTGAAACCTGACAACAGAGTCAGTACATGCCTCCGTCGTCCGCAGCCTGCTCTGTGTCCTCTTCCCCCCTCCCTTTTGAGTGTTCAACTAAATCTTTTAATTCCCTCTGTACAATAAAAAAGGGGCCCTGTGCAATGTAAAAGATCTGCCCCTATATGAATGTGGCTCGCGGTGCTAAGGTGACTCGGCTGACGTCTGCGGGAGTGCTCGGCCCCACCCACTGGATCTGTGAGCCAAGAGAGGAGAGAGCTGACAAGTCAGCTGAGTGCAGGGAACCAAGCTTATGTAGGTACAATCAGGCAGATTTTTTACATTACACAGGCACACTTATTTATGGTACAGAGGGAATTACAGCATCAACAACCACTTTAATACAAGCTGTGATAGCACAATGAAATGTTGAAAGTAGTAAAAAAAATTGCCTGTTTATATTTTCAATTAGACCATGGCAGTGTAAAAATGATGAGGCTAGAAGCACTGACTGAAACCATGTCAGACATTCAGGCATGAGCTTATATTTCTTTACAAACTTTACTCTGTTATACAACTTCAAGGAAGTTTCCAAGAGTGTCATTTAGTTATATAGAACTTCAAATTACCACAGATGGGGCAAGTCCTTTGACAGCGGGTTTCTTCTTTTTCATCTTCAGTGGTGTTTGTTTATCTGGTGCATTGTGAGCTCCTGTGATCTGGTTCACTTGCCTATAGAAACCATCTGAAAGAATAAAGTGTGAAAAATAAGAATGCTCTGGTGCTCTGAAACCATTGCCCTATGGCAGAATTTCTCAACTTTGTAAGTCAAGGCATCCTTTAAAATAATGCACAATTTCAAGGCACCCCCATACTAAAATGTAAAAAATAAAACTAATAGTTTTACATAATGCAGCATCATCCCCATAACGAACGCTCAATGTTGGTGATTTTTTTCTTCTAAAACATACACCTTTATACAGTGGTACTGACCAATGTTTTTCTCATTTAGCCAATGTAACTCCAGTGCTAACAGAGGGGCAAACAAGGATGCTGAGCAGGCGACAGGCTTGATCCACCCACTGGCTTGCATACAATTTTTGGGCAACATTTAGGTATTTTGCCAAGGCACCCCTGAAGAAACTTCAAAGTACCCTGGTGTGCCTGGGCACCCTGGTTGAAAATGGCTACCCTATGCAATTCCACAGCTCCCAAAATGAAACTAATGGGAAGATTTCCCCTCACTTTGTCGCACTGTCCACACAGGTAGTAAAGAACAAAAGAATTCAACAAAGAAATTGATTTTTTTTCCATTGACCACACAAGTAGTAAACCTGTACTGTCTCAGCTGGGACACAAGACACCAAAAATAACAAAGACAAAAAGAATACTCAAAGACAACAATTTAACCCTCCCCTACTACTATTAAAAAGTTAGTGCTATTGGAAATCTGATCATATAACCTATTGATCATACGTCTCAACACATTAAAATGAAATCCAACTGCCAGCGTCAACTTGCTTTAAAACCTGTACTAAATAATCCTGGTCTTCTCCACAGACTCACACTGAAAGCATATGTTTGTAGAAGCACAATTACCTTTCTTGCTGCATCGAGTATCCCACACCATGACATTTCCATCCCGACCTCCAGTGCTGAACACAGCTGTGTAGAAAAAACAAAACTAAGTTATAATCAAACCAATTTCTCAAATAAAAACGAAAAAATAAAATGCATTTTTTGCAAATTAAAGGAAGCCTGTCATGAAAGAAATATAGGAGGCTGTCATTGCGGCTTAAGAGGAGTGAATGGTAAAAAAAAAAAAAAAAAGGAAGGAAAAAAGGCCTATGTAGTGGCAATCCGCACCATAGGCCATCAGACTTAAGCAGAATACAAGGTGTTAGTAGGATCAAGTCATATACTGTATACTTAAAGAAAATATAAAATACCTTTTTCAAACTTGGAGAAAGAAACCGACTTCAGGCTGCACTGGTGGCCTCTACATTCACCAATCAGCTCTCCGGCCTTAACGTCAAACAGTTTAGCTGTCTGGTCCCCTGAAGCTGTAACCTGCACAAAACAAACACATTGTTCTCAATAAAATGTAAGCCAAATCAATGTGAAGCCATTACAGCTCATTTTTGTTTTCATTTTAGACTCTGTACGAGTTTAACAGAATCTAGTAACCTATGCGATTACACCATAGGAGACAATACATAGACACTTGAAACAGATCGTAAGCATTATCCAAAGGCATTTTTTTTTTTTTGCTAGAGTGGTGGGGTATAGCTAGGATGTAACTTTTATTTTTTAATTTTGCTGTGTCCCCATTAGGGAAATCCATCCTTTAGTTGTCCTGGTGACTACATATTTTGTGTTGTCTCCAGAACAGGAAAATACCTTTTGATTAAAAGGAGTCATTAGTTTAGTTTTAGGACTAGTGAAGAGTGATCATTCATGCTAAAATGAGGAAATCCGGCACATATAAATTTGCACACTATTCTAGGCCAGATTCTGCATATTAATGCACAACTTATCCAAGACTCTGTTTGCCATTACTGCAGGCCTTGACATTGTGCCATCAGTTTGCACAGCCCTTTACATACTGTACATTTACATCAGTCCCTGCCCTGAGGCAAGGTTCACACTGCTGTAGAGCTGCACGATTCTGGCCAAAATGAGAATCACGATTTATTTGCCTAGAATAAAGATCACGATTCTCGCGGCGTAACATCTTACATATACAAAAAAATTGGGCTAACAGCACTATTTAGTTTTTTGAAAGGGTAATTTTTCCAAAAAAATTGTGTTTTAAAGGCCGCTGCACAAATACCGTGTGACATAAAATATTGCAACAACCGCCATCTTATTCTCTAGGGTCTCTGCTAAAAAAAAAAAATATATATA
>BLSH010314220.1:249689-266414 GCA_018402905.1 Glandirana rugosa | reverse complement strand
ATGTAAAAATTTCTCCACTCCTCCAAATGTAATGATGATACCACCAATGGTTGTAGGGATCAATTGACATCTTTTTAGGGAACCCTAAAATTTCCACTGGTGGTATTTATGTAAAATTTTATACCTAATAAAATAAACTTTGGTACTTATTTTGTACAAAACAAATTTTCATAGACATAACACTCCGTTTTTTATCCTTATAGCACTTTTGACGTAAACCGTTGACATACAAATACTTATGTACGTTAATTTTTTACATTACCTTGTTTGTGGGTTGTGTAAAGTCAAAGAAGAAAGAACTCCCCACATAGGCATGTATCCTCCTCACGCTACTTATAAGGATTGATTCACGGTCCAAACAAACACACAAAAAAAAAAAAAAAAAAAATTTATAAAAAAAAAAAAAAAAAAAAACACACAAACAAACCTGGCACTTAGTTAGGAATATTCATCGCACTCCTCCTATGTACGGATACACCCCTCAAGAAAGAAGAAACTGAAATGTGTTGGGTGTTTGTTCCATTACATTTTTTAATTGCATGTATTCATAAACATACAGTTGCCAAATGCAGTTTTCACGATATTCCTATTTTTTGCCTCACAATACAGATACTTTTAAACAAAACATGTTTTATTCATGGTTTCAAATAAAATAATCCATATTTTAAAATGTATTTATGGTGGTCACCTTTAAAATCCCAAGGGATTTTTCTACAGTTAACTAGGGATGTTGGTAACCACCATAGTAGTAATGTAAACCTCCTCACCTCTTTAAAAATGTAACATTTGGGAATTTCCCATCACCACTGTACTGGAGAGAACGGTCTCCAGTAAATGGAGGATGAACCTCCCCAGCTTTGACACAGAGCAATAAAAACCTAGCAGTTTTGAAGTCTGTAGTGGATGCTGGGCTTTCCAAAAAATAGTCCATAAAAGAGAGAGTAAGGTGCTACAACCCTGCATTAACAGAAAATACTCAAGCTGTTTTGGATGCAGGATGAGCAGTCACACAGCTGCAAACACAATTAGTAGAATGCAACGATCTGCAACTCCATACATGCTCTTAAATATGTCAAATCTTCAAATTTATTGGTACTCCATAAAAAGACACTTGTTAGTACAGCAGGTGTTCTTTGCTGAAAGGCATTAACACCTGCTGTACTAACAAGTGTCTTTTTATGGAGTACCAATAAATTTGAAGATATTTAAAAGCATGTATGGAGTTGCGGATCGTCGTCATTCCAAAAAAGGCCAGCATTTTTGCATACTTGTTGGCGGTCGGTTAAGCCAACTTATTGTACCTGCTAGCAGATAGACAGGCGAGTGCCTCCTGACTCATTCAGCTTCATTTTAAGCATTGGCAGACAGCTCCCATCCCATTTGATGTCAAAAGGAAAAGATTGAAATACCTAAATATTGTTACGTTATTGTTGATAATGGGAGGGAGGTAATAAACTATGAATACCATTTTACAAACACAAATAAAAAAAAAAAAAAAAAAAAAAAAAAAAAAAAAAAAAAAAGGCGCCACAGATGGAAAAGCTTACCTTTCAGAATTTGTCTCTCTGTGTCCCGACATTCTGTGTCATACAGCTTGACTATGCCTTCCTCATTGGCCACTGCAAGCACGTGTGGTAAATCCGCAGCTGAAAAAGGCACCAGCACATAATTTGAATTAGTATTCAAGGTGGGCAGATATTGTACTTGTCCCAGAGGCAACGGGAGGTCTGGGCTCATCAGTGTCCTACCGGACAGAAGCTTCTTTGAGGCAAGGCTAAGAATATGTACAGTTAGAAAACACTAATAACTTAATAATGCTTTATTTAACAGTGAGTATAACCATAATGCATCAAAGCCAAATGCTTTTCCAAATGTTCCTAAGGGAAAATTCATGAAAAGGAGATGTCAGATGGTGAGTTGGTGTCAAGCACTAATACAAACCAGGGAACAAAAAAACGACATTATGCAAAAACAATACTGTCCACAGGTAAACATTCAGCCTTGCCTTAAAAACCCTTTTGGTGAGCCATTCATGTATAGGTCTACACCAGCGAACCCGTCAGCTTTTGAAGAGGATTATGCATGTTTCCCAGGCAGCAATTTCGATTTTCATGAAGGCATTTACAACTGACATGCGGACCATGAACACCAGCCGTGAACTGACAAAGTCCACTAGAGAGTGGAGTAGCACAAACACTTTAAAGCATTACTATACCCACAACAGTAAAATCTGTTGGCATATGCAGAATAGCATGCTTGAAATACTCACTGTGGAACTTAAGGGGTTAATCCTCTATTGTGTAAAAAGGCTCTGATACTCTCCCTCCTGCAGGGTCATTCTTGGCAAGGCCAGATAAGACACAGTGAGGGTCGTACTGCTGCCCATGCTCAGTTTGGTCTCTATTGCTAGAGAGAATATTTCCCTTTTGAGCTTTTTCAGGTCACATGATAGTGACATCACACATGCGGGTGTGTATACAGATGCTAAATGACAGCCCAGTCCCTCCCTCCTCCATGCCCAGTAACCAAAAAAAAAAAAAAAAAAAAAAAAAAGAACAGTGGGTAGGATATCACATTCTGATTGATGGATGATCCGCCTCCCATAACAGCATGAGGACACAGGCTGTAGTGGAAATCTCCTCCTACCTGAAACCTCAGCACTCGAGCAGACCCTGCAGTTAATCACACGACTGGTATACAGATCAGCCAAAAAGGTATATAGTGGAAGTATTTTAAACATAAAGAGATTTATAAGCTGTGGGGGGTTGAAGTATTTTCATATTACTGGGTTACTAACACTTTATGGCTCCTATTGGATTGGAGCTGGCAGCACAAATTGTGCCTGGCGCAGTCTGCTTCGCCCCAAACAGAAAACAGTACAAGGTCTACCATGTGTGTATGATCAATGGCTGTAAGAATCGCAGCACATGAAGGCCATGGTAGGAAGTGGCAGGCTTGGGCGTGTTCGGAATGGACCCGCCAGGAAGCCGACACTGCACACCGCCAATCAAAGGCAGCATGTGTATTTTTGCAGCTGCCAGTCAGGAAATACCTCACTGCCTATGATTGGCAGTGTGCAATGAGGGCTTCCTGGCAGGCTCGATCCTAACACGCCCAAGCCCATCAGGAAGGTTTTGAGGGTTACTAAAACTACTCCCACAGAGCATATGTGCAGAATGCTGCCAAAACAGTAAAAGATCTCACAAGCTTTCCGATCATGTCTGCCTGTCAGTTTTTCAGGTGGACCTGATCGGACCCCCTAGTGTCCCCTATGGTGCGGGGGATGTCAGCGGACACATATCCGCCACCATCCGATCCTGCCCACAAACTCCAGACAGATGGTGGTCCTATTTACCATCTGTCTGGTAAATCGGATGAAAAACAGACAGGCGGTCAGTTTCCAAATAGATGAGAGCGGGACTGTGTCCGTGTCCACACAGCGTCATCTGCCTGCTCCACAAGCGGAATCCGCAACATAGAGGCACCAGTGTGAAAGGGGCCTTACACTACTACATAAGCATGAAGATGACATGGACTGATCGTGAATATGGACTGTGATAGTGAGCATTCACCTATCAATAGGAGTGGAAAAGGAAACCGCTCTAATGCAAGCAGTATTCAAGAAAAGACTCACCTGCACTGAACGAGCAGCCAAATGGTGGCACTGGTATCCCAACCTCACCATAAGAAGTATGTTCATCCTGCCTGGCACACTGGAAGCTTGGTAGCAAACTCTGGAGAGGGTACTTCTCTGACGCTACAACAAAAGAAAACAATGGTAAAGAGAAAGTAGCAACAAATAGAAACATACATGGTTACAACAGTCCTGATTTATAATAAATGCTGGAAAAAGACTACCACCAGACACAGCCAGTTCCCAGCTGATATTTTTCTAGGGTGGAATAGAGGATGAAATGAAAGCCAAACAGATCTGCATCAAGAGGGGCACCACTGGCCCAAAAGTTCCAGAGTATGCTATGGATTACTTGAGCTGTGGCTGGTTGACCTCTCACCCGAAGGCCAATACCACTTGGCAAAGCCAGTCACTAATGATCTTGTTAGTTGTCTGACAGGGTGGCATCCTAACCACCACTGCTGTAATGCTGTAAGGGGGGGGGGGGGGCCCAATTCTTCACTTTGGACTAGTTATGCAAGAGGCATTATGAACGTATAAACAGAAAGTTCAGGTGCATGTAATTAGCGTCCGCCCATTCCTGACTTCTGAGCATGCGTGTTTTGCACAGTACAACTTGTTGGACCAACTTCTCTGTGCACGCGGTACAAGTCGTATGACCGCTTGTTGGTACAACCAAAGTTTTCTAGTTTGCTCATACAACTTATGTTGTACGACCGTCGTACATCGGCTGTTCTAATCGCACGTACCAACGGTCGGCGGAACATACGAGCAGTCGTACGACCGTTTGCATATGACCATCGACCGTGTGTACAAGGCTTTATAGGTTGCTTTGGACAATACAACCTCCTACCAAAGGTCTGCAGAACATTATATTAAGTGCATGAAAAACTACTCTAGTCAAGATTCGAAAAGTGCAGCATGAACCAATAAAACAGAGTACCTGATTGATTGCTACAGGCAAGAAGTCCTTTCATCAAAGATAACTACAAGGGCCCATTGTGTTTATAGTATTCCAAACAGGTCTAACCACATAAAATGCCAAACTGAGATTCCTGCCTCTTGTTTAGTCAAAATTACTCTTGCACCCCCTACGTCAAATTCTTTTGAGATTGCAGTCAGCAACCAGGGTGAATGAAAATGTAATTTTTTTTTTAAATGCTTTTGGAGTAAAAATCTAAAACATTAATAATTTAGTTTATTCAGCATTAAATGGAGCTTAGTTATGTAGCATGAGGCTGTTTATTCTACAATATTTACATTTTTGCTGAACTTATTCAATGAATCCAAGCTCTGCAAGCTGATACCATGCACTGCATTGATGCATTCACACAATGTCACAGTAACCATGAGATAAAACAAAGTTCAGGAATATTCCTTTATCCCATTGTTTTGCAAATTATGTACACTACAAACTGTATGATTGAATTGGTTCTGATATCGCCGTTTTACTAACCTGACAGCTTATTATTCTAAATAGGAAACCTTAATTTTGTTTGCAAATATTAAAGATTCTAACTACCAGCAAGGATAAGTCCTTACATTTAAAGGGCACCTGTCATTTCAGATCAATCATGGCAGCGCCTGTTAGCGGGCATCCACTCACCTGCTGCCGCCACCTCTCTTACCTTGTTGTGTCACTGCCGCATCACCAGCCGTCCCATCAAAGCGAATGGGACTGTCGGCGAGTCAACAGCGGGTCAGAGGAGGAGCCGCTACAGGACAGAGATGACAGTTGCTCTTTAAAAATTAGGATTTAAATCAAGCTCATTTAAATCAAGCCTTTTTACTAGTGATTTAAATAAAATCCGCCCTACACAGAGCACAAATCCCATGGTCAACTAATGCAACTCAGCGGGTGGCCGCAGCAGGTAGCAGGCTCTGCATTATGTAAGGCTGTTTGCATGAAGACCAAAAAAAAAAAACCCTAATACAACACCCACTTTAAGGATTGGTAATCTACATTATATTTTGGATTGAGATACACTTCAATGCCTTATAATGCAGACATTCTATACAGTATGAACACAATAATAGGATCACATATACACAGCTATATTATAAGACAGAGCACTGAGGCAGGGTTCACAGTTTCAGGTCTGATTTAAGAATTTTTGGCTAAATTCTGACTTGAAACGGACCAAAAGACGCACAGGACCTTTGTGCAAATTTGCACCGGAGCCGCAGCAGAGATGTAAACCTGCTCCATAGAGAGCCGGTCACAATCTCCTGCTATTGCAAATTGGATGTGGTTTCCGCTCATCCAATTCGCAATAATGTGAACCCAGTATTAAAGTGTAAGTAAATGCAAAACTTGGAGTTTTGGAGTGGAGAGGAATTAGAAACCTTGTCAGTTTTTATTGCTGCCTGTGCCCCTGATAGAGAGATTCCCCCTCTCCATTTGTCCTGTTTACCATTAGCATTGAAAGTGAAAGTAAATTTTGGGTTGTCCCCAGAAAAGTAATAGAGAGGAAATCTTCCAATGGGGACACTAGTAATGGAAACCTGGGGGTTCCTAAAGAATTTCCTTAATTTGCAGGGATTTCCTGACTTCCTGTTTGGTTATGGGACAGGGAGTGAAGGTAAACCTCTGCAATGGGACACAGATGACGAAAAACAAATCTGGCGGGTTATAACCTTTCCTTATTCTATCCAAAATGTAAAAAACTTTAACCACTTCCCATCCGGCCTATAGACAAATGACGGCCGGCGGTTCTGTTATCCTGACTTCAAGTCATATGAAGTCTTCAGGATAACCCGTGGCCTCAGGGGCACGCATCGCGGCAATCGGTGGTGCAGTGGGTTAGTTTGACCCGGCGCATTACCGATCTCGGTAAAGTGCATCCATCGGTCACAGTATAAACAGGAAGAGACGTTAGTCGGCTTTTCCTCTACTTGCATCTGCAGACGCGAGTAGAGGAGAGCCAATCGGTTGCTGTCCTGACGGGGGGGTTCTGTGCTGATTTTTTGTCAGTGCAGAGCCCCTAGGATCACCACCCTAGACGACCAGGTAAGGAGCTGTACCCAACATGGATGCCAATTTAAGATGCCACCCTAGACCACCAGGGAATGACAACCTAACAGTGCCCACCAGTGCCACCTATCAGTGCCCATCAGTGCTGCAAATCCGTGCCACCTATAAGTGCATCTCATCATCAGTGCCAATCAATACTGCCTCATCAGTACCCATCTGTGATGGAGAAAACTCACTTATGTACAAAGTCATTGTCAAAGTGCAATAGCACTGAAAGTTGAAAATTGGTCTGGGCGGGAAGGTGGTTAAGCGACTGGTATTGAAGTGATTAACAGTGAAGACTGAGAACTTTTTCTGTAATGAGAAAGCATGGAGGGGATACATGGAGGGTTCTAATACTTTAAAGCGGAGTTCCACCCCTTGCACGAAAAAATAAATGTCAGCAGCTACACAAACTACAGCTGCTGACCTTTATTAGGTCACTTACCTGTCCTGGAGTCCAGTGATGTCAGCACCCAAGCCGATGTTCCCGTTGGCTCGCGGGTGCTGCCACTGCCATTCGTAGTGAAGGAACCCGGAAGTGAAGCCTTGTGGCCTTACAGCTGGTTACCTACTGCGCATGCATGAAGTGCGCTGCACTGTTGCTGGCCCAGCAGCATGGGGGCCAAACTTCTGATGCACCTCGCCGCGGGCTGACATAAGTGGGGACAGGGTAGCTGTCAAAAACCGGTACCCGCTGCCTCCTCCCCCAAAAAGGTGCCAAATGTGGCACCAGAGGGGGTGGTGGAGCAATAAGCAGAGCCTCCATTTCTGGGTGGAACTCAGATTTAATGCAATGCTGCAAATAGCAACCAATCAACTTCTAAGTTATTGCTGCAAATCAAAGTTATTTATGAAACAAGGATTCTAATTGGTTGCTCTGGGAGACCACATGTAACCATAATATCTCCTCTAATAGGAGCTGTACAAGTCTACCAGGTTCATTCATAATGGGACTTACCGCGCTCCGTCCAGAGGGCCCGGTGCTGCAGACTCAGGAAGAGGGACATGGCTGGAGAAGGGACGATATATAAGAGCCTGCACAGTCCACTACCCTCCTCACTCACACGGATCTCCCGCGAAACAAGGCCAACCTGCAGATAATTCTCCCGCGAAATGCAAGCCGCGCCGCAGATTGGTCAACACTTCCTCCAACCACGGCTCACCTATACGAAACCGAGCGCCAAAACCGTGCTAGCCAATCACAAGTTGCTCTCAGTACGGCAGGGCGCAGCGCCCAGCACAGAGCATGCGCTGTGACACTGTCATGGCGGCCTCCATGTCATTCCGTACAGCCAGTCTAGTTTGAGTTTTGTGGGGGAGACCCCGGGAAAGAGAACAGCAATGGCGACCGGCGGGGGTGGAAGCAGGTCGTTCCTGGCTGATGCCGGCCATGGGGAGCAGGAGCTGGACGCCAACTCTGCCCTTATGGAGTTGGATAAAGGTAGAGGAGAGGATGAGGCCTGGCCTATGGATGGGGGGGGAAGAAAGCAACACAGACAGTCCTCACTTCATACAGAGAGAGCAACACAGACAGTCCTCACTTCATACAGAGAGAGAGGGCAACACAGACAGTCCTCACTTCATACAGAGAGAGAGCAACACAGACAGTCCTCATTTCATACAGAGAGAGAGAGCAACACAGACAGTCCTCACTTCATACAGAGAGAGAGCAACACAGACAGTCCTCACTTCATACAGAGAGAGAGAGCAACACAGACAGTCCTCACTTCATACAGAGAGAGAGCAACATAGACAGTCCTCACTTCATACAGAGAGAGAGAGAGCAACACAGACAGTCCTCACTTCATACAGAGAGAGAGCAACACAGACAGTCCTCACTTCATACAGAGAGCGAGAGAGAGCAACACAGACAGTCCTCACTTCATACAGAGAGAGAGAGAGCAACACAGACAGTCCTCACTTCATACAGAGAGAGAGCAACATAGACAGTCCTCATTTCATACAGAGAGCGAGAGAGAGCAACACAGACAGTCCTCACTTCATACAGAGAGAGAGAGAGCAACACAGACAGTCCTCACTTCATACAGAGAGAGAGCAACACAGACAGTCCTCACTTCATACAGAGAGAGAGCAACACAGACAGCATGAGAGTTGTACACAATGAATGGCTTCCTTTCTGCCATTGTGTTGCTAGCTGTGATTGGTCACTGTGATCAAATGGTACAGACAGGGCCAAGCACAGGCCATTTGTACCATGTGATTAGCTATGACCAATCGTAGCTAATCTCAACAATACACAATGTCATTCATTAAAAATATTTGTTTATATCAGTAAATTCACTTGTATAAGCAGTCATAGTATTTAAAACAAATCCTCATCAACTCCTCAATGAAATTAACTGTTGTAAGCAATTACAGTGTGTAAAAAATCCTCATCACCTCCCCAGAGGTATTATTTTTTTTTTTTTTATTTACATGTTGTCACCAGTCAGTGTCACTGCCACACCAGTTTGTGGGCTCTATAAAGTACCTACAGATTAAATAATATACATGGATTTGGGTTATTTTCACCAAAGAAATGTAAATTTAGGAAGAGAGATTTTTTATTTGCAAAACTTTATAACATAAACAAAAAAAACCTTTTTTCTTTTTTTTTTTTTTTTTTTAATTTTTGGCCTTTTTTTTTTTTTCGTTCAGAAAATAAAACAAAACCCAGCAGTGATTAAATACCACCAAAAGAAAACTCTATTTATGTGAACAAAATGATAAACCCTTCATATGGGTACAGTGTTGCCTGACCGTGCATTTGTCATGGAGCCCTGCTTCACACTGATGTGATGAAGGAAATGCACAAGATTCACTGCGTTTCCCCATATTGTATCACGCTGCAAGGCAATCGCACGGCGTCCATGCCATCTGCTGCGGGTGTCAGTGTTAGGCTAATGACATCCTGGAACAGGTCTCAAAATGCAGTGCAATTGCTATAATCGCATTGCATTGGTTTGAGCATCCATGCAATGGATTCAGGTGCCGAGGAAGAAAAGGGTCCTGCACCAATTTGGTGGAGATTTAATGCGATTTTAGCCATACAAAATATATGGCTCAAATCGCACCGCATGGACCTTGCATGTGATGTGCACAGGAATGTGGTGTTTTGCATGCACCAGTGTAAACCTAGGCTCAAAGTGTGACAGCGCTGAAACCTGAAAATTGGCCTGAGAAGGAAGGGGGTAAAAGTTCCCGGTATTGAAGTGGTTAAACAAACCTATGTAGGCGAAGGGGCATACTTTCTCTTGCACTTTATCAGAGTGTTGTATGTGTTCTGTTTTTTTAGGGTTGCGATCTGGGAAGCTCGGGGAGCAGTGTGAAGCCGTCGTCCGTTTTCCAAGACTGTTTCAAAAGTATCCGTTCCCCATCCTCATCAACTCTGCATTTCTCAAGCTGGCCGATGTGTTCAGAGTTGGGTAGGTGGTCTCTGAGCATCTGTAAGATGAGCTGCTATTCATCATTTTGTAGAATTTTCATGGGAAGATTTAACTCTCTTCTGAATGATTGGGGGCTGCAAGTTTAGTGTTTAAACTGTATTAAGAATGTTCATAGTCCAGATACCATAGTTGAATGACATCACCAGCCTTCAGAGCAAGGCAGGGAGAGACCTTCAGAAGGAGCAAGCAAGCCCAGCTATATCTGCACTTCTAGATGAGAGAATGATCATGTGGGGCAGCAGGGAGAAGGTGAATATGCCAATCTTAAGTGCTATAGCTTTGCCTACAGCTGGTTGCCAGTGTATTCCCGATTCATATACACACATACTGGCTTGTTAATACTGGAGCTGCACTGGCAAGGAGGGGGAAAGAGAAGACAACCTTAAGCTCCTCCCGAGTCTCTTCTCTCCTGGTCAATTCAGCCCTTGGTTGTGCAGGCTGTGTTCTCTCTCCCTCTCCCTTGCCAATGCAACTCTTTTATTCCTTAACACACAGTTGCTGGCTTTTTAACCACTTCAGATCTGCACTATAGCCGATTGATGGCTACAGCACGGATCTGAATTGCCAAGGCGCCGTCAATTGACGTCCGCCCCTTTGCGCGCCCCAGGTGCACCCTTGCAGGCGGCGCACGCCTGCTGCACGCTGCGTGAGTGTGCCCGCAGGTCGGGCGGGCTCGATGTCCGCTAGGGGCTAGCGATCCCTAATAGAGAGCCAGAACAGGGAACCGCCGATGTAAACACGGCGGTTCCCCACTCTGAGTAGAGGCATGACAGATCTACTATCCCTGTGATCGGGATCAGTTAGATCTGTTATGTCCCTGTCAGCCCGCCCCACCACAGTTAGAACACATATAACCCATTGATCGCCCCCTTAGTTTTAACCTCTTCCCTGCCAATGACATTTACACAGTAATCAGTGGCTATTTTTAGATCTGATCGCTGTATAAAAGTCATTAGTCCCAAAAAAATGTCCGACATGTCCGCCGCAATATCGCAGTCCTGATAAAAATCACAGATCGCCGCCATTACAATAATAATAAAAATGCCATAAACCAATTCCCATAGTTTGTAAACGCTATAACGTTTGCGCAACCCAATCAATATAAGCTTATTGCAGTTTTTTTTTTCCTAACAAAAATATGTAGTAGAATACATATCGGCCTAAACTGATGAATAAATTAGTTTTTTATTTTTGGATATTTATTATAGCAAAAAGTAAAAAAAAATGTTCTTTTTTTTGAAAATTGTCGCTCCTTTTTTTGTTTACATCGCAAAAAATAAAAACTGCAGAGGTGATTAAATACCACCAAAAAAAGCTCTATTTGTGGGGAAAAAAAAGACGTCAATTTTGTTTGGGTACAACGTCGCAGGACCGCGCAATTGTCATTCAAAGAGTGACAGTGCTGAAAACTAAAAATTGGCCCGGGCAGGAGGTGGGTTTAAGTGCCCAATAAGCAAGTGATTAATATAGGAGCTGCTCAGGTGAGGAGGAAGGGATACAGCCGAGGGCTTAAAGTGAAGCTCCAGCCCCTCCCCCCAAAAAAATTAAAGCGTTTGTTAACCCAAACAAAAAAAAGAAATGCTGCTCCTGTCTCTTTAATGTGCAATTAGCAGCATGATGCTTTTGCTTTGTAAATTATCACTCTGTATCCCCTAGAATACCTGTTTGATAATGCCAGGTCATGACTCCCTCCTGAGTGGAGACTCTCCTTGTCATATAGCTGATCCTGAGAGCCCGTTGTCTGTGCAGTCTGTGCTACTCCCAGCTCTCCTATGCCTGCTTTCAGCTCCCCCTCCTCCCCCTCCCTCTTCCTCTCAACATGTAGCTTCTCCTCTCTGCTCTCATAATTAACCCTTAGGCCTCATGCACACGGGATGTTTTTTGACTGTTTTACAGCAGCTGTTTTTAGCTGCAGACATTTTTTTCTACAGTCAGTAAACCCTCCATGTTATCCTATGTGTTCATGCACACATAGGCTGTTATCAGCTCTTTTTTGGACTTTTTTTTTAAAGTTCTGTGTGCATGAAGCCTAAAAGCTCCTATTTCCACTGTATTAGAAGAATAAGTTCCCTGTGTTAGTGTTCTATCATAAATAGTCTTCTCTATATAGATAACACAGCAGGGCTCTCTCTCTCTCTCTCCAGCTGACAGCAGCAGCAGTGCTCAGCCCCTCCCTCAGGAATTCTGAGCTGAGGGAGAAGAGCAGAAAGACAACAACTGATCCTAGTAAGAAGGTGTGTTATTGTATCAGATAAGCATATATATGTTCTAACACCGATACAGGGCAACTTCTTGTTATAATACAGAGGGGATGGCAACTTTTTATACAAGTGGCTTAACAAACACTTTAAAGTCAGCAGCTACAAATACTGTAGCTGCTGACTTCTTTGAACAATTGCTTACTGGGCACTTAAACCCCCTCCCTGCCCAGGCCAATTTTCAGTTTTCAGTTTTTGCTGTCACTCTTTGAATGACAATTGCGCAGTTGTGCGATGTTGTACCCAAACAAAATTGATGTCCTCCTTTTTCCCCACAAATAGAGCTTTCTTTTGGTGGTGTTTGATCACCTCTGCTGTTTTTTATTCTTTGCGCTATAAAAAATAAAGAACAACAATTGTGAAAAAAAGAACGCTATTTTTTACTTTTTGCTATAATACACGTCCAAAAAAAAATTGTATTCATCAGTTTAGGCCGATATATATTCTTCTACATAATTTTGGTAAAAAAAAAATCACAATAGGCGTATATTGATTGGGTTGCGCAAAAGTTATAGCATCTACAAACTATGGTAATGGATTTATGGCGTTTTTTATTTATTTTTTTTTTTTTTACTAGTAATGGGGGCGTTCTGCATTTTTTTTCGGGACTGTGATATTGTGGTGGACCTGTTGGACATTTTTGACACTTTTTTGGGACCAATGACATTTATACAGTGATTAGATGTAAAAATTGCTACTGATTACTGTATAAATGTCACTGACAGGGAAGGGTTTAACACTAAGGGGGCGATCAAGGGGTTAACACTGTTCCCTCACTGTGTTCTACCTGTGTGGGGGCTGGGCTGACAGGGGTATGACAGATCTAACTGATCCTGATTACAGGGATCAGTAGCTCTCCTATGTCCTCCCTCACAGAACGGGAAACCGCCGTGTT
The DNA here is from genome assembly GCA_018402905.1 of Glandirana rugosa. Classification (NCBI taxonomy): domain Eukaryota; kingdom Metazoa; phylum Chordata; class Amphibia; order Anura; family Ranidae; genus Glandirana; species Glandirana rugosa. The sequence continues at coordinate 253,165 of BLSH010314220.1, read as the reverse complement.
TACATCGGCGGTTCCCTGTTCTGGCTCTGTTAGGCGATCGTGGGTCTTCGGCGGACATCAAGTCCGTCCGACCTGCGGGCACGCTCACGCGGTGGGCGCGAGAGTGTGCGCCGCCGGCAGCTGCAAGGGTGCGTGGGGAGAGCGCACGTCAATTGACGGCGCCCCGGCACAGTAGATCTGCGCTGAAGCCGTCAATCGGCTATAGCGCAGATCTGAAGAGGCTAATATTAGGACACTTACTTGTCCAGGGATCCTGCGATGTCGGCACCCAAGCTGATTTTTCAGTCGGCTCTCAGGTGCTGCCGCCGCCGCTCCTTGTAAGGGAAACCGGCAGTGAAGCCTTGCAGCCATGGCGAGGTCTCACAGAAGTGGGGATGGATACCTGTCAAAAACAGGTACCCGCTCCCACCACCCCCATCGAAAGGTGCCAAATGTGGCAGCGAAGTAGGGGGGGGGAGCAAACAAGCGGAGCTTATCCTATTGGGTGGAGCTCTGCTTTAAGTGGCCAGGAGAGGTGGAGAGAGCCTGTAGGAGGTACAGACTGTCAGCCCTCTCCCCCTCCAGTCTTTCCTTACTAGCAACATAGCTAGCTGGGTAATGATTAAAAATATTCATTGCTGTTTCACTGTTTAATGCGGTCTTTGTACTTTTGCAATAACGGAAATAATATCTAGTAAGGGAAACATTAGAAAAGAACAATGCTGTATGTAACAGACAGCTTTGCTGTGTGGTATTTGATTTGGACATATGTTACTCTCCCCCTTGCTTGTGTATGATTATATGTAATATATTTATAATCACACATAAGCTAAATATATACACACACACACACACACACACACACACACACACACACACACACACACACACACACACACACACACACACACACACACACACACACACACACACACACACACACACTATACTAGGAGTACCTTGTCCGACTGTATTTTACACTTCAAATTTATGTGTTGCTGTCTAATGTACTTGATTTCTGATGTAAGATATGTTTCATATGTATCCAGCTTTGTGATATGCATATTGTTTAATGTGCCTTGTTTACATATAGCAATAAAATCTTTATTAAAAAAAAAAGCCAGTGCTGATTGAGAGAGTACAGTTCTGCTTGAATGAATGCTTGACCACTGCCTCGTTTTGCAGGAATAATTTTCTCAGACTGTGTGTGCTGAAAGTAACACAGCAGAGTGAGAAGCACCTGGAGAAGATTCTCAATGTGGATGAATTTGTCAAGAGAATCTTCTCTGTCATACATAGCAATGACCCGGTGGCTCGTGCGATCACATTGCGGTAAGTTTAAATGACTTGTGTTTCTGTTCATACAGGTTCAGAAATAGAGCTACTTACTGAGTAAGTGAACTAAGCATGATTGTGAGCACTGGAACATGCCTACATTATAATCCTGGTTTCTCAAGCCCACGGGTACACTGGGAAACAATTTTTAAGGGTGTCATGTGGTATGCAGCAAATCTACCAGTAGTTGGGCTTTTGAGGCATTATAGTGAAGGCATTGCAAGATCACAAGCCGCTTTTAGTCTTTTTGGGGAAGCAGCCATATTGCATAGAGTACACATTCATTTTTTATTCTTAGATCACACCGCAAAGGTATTGGTACTCGTACTCGGCAATAAAAATCCGGTATCGGTGCAACACTAGTTCATTCGTCTTTAAAGTGGTTGTAAAGTCAGAAGGTTTTTATCTTAATGCATTCTATGCATTAAGATAAAAAAACCTTCTGTGTATAGCAGCCCCCCTAATACCCGAGTCCCATCTCTGTCCAGCAATGTCCATAAGCGACTTGGCCATCCGGGACTCTCCTCCTGATTGGCTGAGACACAGCAGAGGTGCCATTGGGTCCTATTGCTGTCAATCAAAGTAATTTAGAAGAGAGAGGGGGTGAGGCCGAACCGGGGCTCTGTGTCTGAATGGACACGGAGCTGTGACTCGGCTCAGGTGCCCCCATAGCAAGCTGCTTGCTGTGGGAGCACTCGACAGGAGGGAGGGGCCAGGAGAGTGGAAGAGGCACCCAAGAAGAGGAGGATCCGGGATACTCTGTGCAAAACCATTAAACAGGGCAGGTAAGTATAACATGTTAATTATTTTTATGGGTAAAAAAAAACGAGACTTTACAACCACTTTAACAAACTTTTTTGGAGAAATATGAAAGCTGCAGTTGCTGGCCTCAAATTCTACCAATTCTATTCTGTTATTTCTACTTTATTTATTTTTGAAAGAGCAGTATGGCCAAAGCATTTGCACTTATTTTTGCACTTCTGTGACCCAAAATCAGCCAACAGTGGTGGGCTAAAGTCTGCTGTCGGCTGACACCGCAGGGCTGCTCCAATCTCTGTATGTATCCGGACAATAATGGCAGCTCAGCGAGATGCTGAGAGCATGAGCCATCCGCTCACTTCCCCCTCCATTGCCTGGCACTCCAGTGAGCGCTGAAGGGGTAGAGCAGAGAGCAGTGACTGATAGTCCCCACTCTGTGCTCAGGGTGGACTTGAGAAATGAGTGAACAGTTGTCACATAATCGCTCAGTTCTCAGACTTAGGACTGATGCTGCAGCCATATAGAGGAGTATGTATTGTTTTTGTTTTTTTGCGTGCTTCTCCTTTTAATATAAATGTATAAATTATACATGTTCTCTTCTTTATGTGTCAGGATGCTGGGTAGTCTGGCTTCTATAATTCCCGACCGAAAGAATGCTCATCACAGTATACGTCAGAGTTTGGATTCACACGATAATGTGGAGGTGGAGGCTGCGATATTTGCTGCCGCCAATTTTTCTGCACAATCAAAGTAAGTGTTCATTTGTTCTGTATTAAAGAAGACTTGTACACAAATCTCAACATTAGTCTATGCCAAAAGAGTCTTTTGCTTAAAGAAATATAACAGCTGCCATTGTTGACCTCTTAAAATGCTAGTTACCTGGCAGCCTTTGTCTTCTATATACAGTATCTCACAAAAGTGAGTACACCCCTCACATTTTTGTAAATATTTTATTATATCTTTTCATGTGACAACACTGAAGAAATGACACTTTGCTACAATGTAAAGTAGTGACTGTACAGCTTGTATAACAGTGTAAATTTGCTGTCCCCTCAAAATAACTCAACACACAGCCATTAATGTATAAATCGCTGGCAATAAAAGTGAGTACACCCCTAAGTAAAAGTGTCCAAATTGGGCCCAACGTGTCAATATTTTGTTTGGCCATCGTTATTTTACAGCACTGCCTTAACCCTCTTGGGCATGGAGTTTACCAGAGCTTCACAGGTTGCCACTGGAGTCCTCTTCCACTCCGATGACATCACACAACTGGTTGATGTCAGAGACCTTGTGCTCCTCCACCTTCCATTTGAGGATGCCCCACAGATGCTCAATAGGGTTTAGGTCTGGAGACAAGCTTGGCCAGTCCATCACCTTTACCCTCAGCTTCTTTAGCAAGGCAG
>BLSH010314220.1:206721-223379 GCA_018402905.1 Glandirana rugosa | reverse complement strand
CGTGTGGTGTGAATGAACCTTTTAATCTGTCAGAAGTATCTCTTGATGACCACATAGGTGTTAGATTGCAGTCCAGCCCCACCTACTGCATGGCACTGATGCTTGCTCTTGGCAGAGCTCTATGCCATTCAGGAACCAACCCAGAGTACGTCTGCTGCTGGCCATGCTATATGTGATATCACCATCCTCTTTATTCCCAATCATGGGGTTTAAATGCCATCTATAGATATTGCAGGCTGAAATAAACTGATAGTGTTATTACTACTCATTGGGAATGGGCTCTGGCGTGTTCGGGATTCCACCTGCCCGATCCCGCCAGGAAGCCAACACTGCACATGGCTAATCACAGGCAGTGCGACATTTCCCAGTCCGCAGCTGCACAAAAATGAATGCATGGGTTGCCTTAGACTCTCTCCATGTAAATATGTAGGAATCCAACTTTGGAAGAATCTCCCCTTGGTGGCTGCACTTTGTGTATGAATTGGGATATCCTTGCAGCAGATGAGCAGATTATTTTTTTTTTCCAGGCCCTGTGTGAGTGTGCCCTGCAAACCCCATATGACAGCCTGAAGCTGGGTATGGTTTCCGTTCTGTCTACTCTGTCTGGGAGCATCTGCATTAAGCAATACTTCAACACGACACAAGGTACAATCTTCCCATTAAGAGTACAAAACTGTATTATTGCAGTTTCCAGGGTGTGCTAAGGAGGGGTGTTGTATAAAGTAAAATGAGATGAATGATGAAGCTAAACTAAATAAAAAAATATATATCTTTACAGTTTAAGTAATTTCTCACCTGTAATTAAGTATGTATCACGTTGTGCAGGCAGCCAGGTCCTGGAAAAAATCTTCACTGCAGTGGTGCCTGTCCTCATCCTGTCTTTGAACGTCCAGTGCTATGGTTAACAGCCTCGGGTCTTCAGTACAGTTGGTCCGATAGGGAAACGCCCCAATCTCCCTCCTCCACTGAGAAATGTTCGTTCACGGATTACACCGCTTGTAACATGATCTGTGGATGGTATTGACAATGTGACTGATCAGACTCTCCTCCATTCACAGATGTTACCTGCAGTGTAATCAATGAAAGAACTCTTCTCAATGGAGGAGGAAGGAGGTGGCATGTCCCTGTTGGACCATCTGTACTGTTCTGCCTGAAGTCCTAAAGCTTTTAACCATTGCAGTGTTGGAAGTTCAGAGACAAGACCGGAATCGATACAGTAAAGATTTCCCCAGGGCTTAGCTGCCTGCACAACATGAGACCTACTTCATTACAGGTAAGTGATGGGCCTAAAGACGTAGGAAGATTTTTTTTCTAATGCTAAACTTCAGCTTTAAACTTTAAGCCCTGCATGTGCGATGCTGGAATCGGCGCGATTACAGAGCCGCTTCCCACATCGCATTCTTCCCTCAGGCAGTTCACATTGCCTTCTGCAAACCGCTGCGGGTGTCGTTACAAAGTTAATGATACCCCCAGTTTTGTTCACAGATTGCAGTGCGAACTATGTACTCGCACATCAATCGGATCGCAAGGGGGTTCTCACCCGTGCGATGCGATTCCACTATGGGGGGGGGGGGGATGTCCCTGCACCTTTTTCTGTGCGAATCTAATGCAAGTTCAGCCATACAACTATGGCTGAACTCTCATTGCTCAGAGATCGCATGTGATCAGAACCTGCGGTGCTGGTGCGAATCACATGCGATCTCTGAGATTGCACAAGTGTGAACCGGGGCTTAGAGCTAAAAAATATATTTGCAAAAAGTTTGAGCTTCTGTCAGGTTTTTATTGCTGCCTGTGACTATTGGGGAGATTTTATTGTACTTTTTTTTATTCCTGTGATGCCAGGACTAGATGTGAAGGGAACGTGGCACTAATCCCCCTCCGTGGTCTGAATGCATCTATTCCTACCCACCCCATTGTCTCCCCCTCCTCACTCCTTCATCCAGTGCTAATGTCCCCTTCGCTACAGTCTGCTCCAGTCCACAAAATTTCCTTGAACAAGCATACTATCCAATAACATGCCTACTTGTATCTTTCAAGGCTGTTAGCTATTGAAGGCTTATCTCAGGGTAACAGTAATGACCTTGCGGTCAGATTTCTCAAGTGTAACAGTAATGGCCTTGCGTTCAGATTTCTCAAGTGATGCTGACTATAATCGGGCAAATTTCAACAAGAAATAAGGCATGGAGTCCTCTGCCTTTTCAATAACTCGCAAGTATATGCCATGATCCTCTGTGTGACTCAGCCAATGAGTGGAGGCAGCTAAAACATAATATAGATCTTCCTTCCCTCCTCTTAATAAGTAAAAGGAAGGACAGGCCCTTTATTCTTTTCCATTACATTAAGTAATAACAATTATCACGGACACAGAACTGGTCTGGGAATAGCCCCCCCTTTGCATTGAAAATTATGAACTTGTGAGAACACTTAGAAGTACAGTGCTGATAATTGTCTCCTTTTGCTTAGTAATCATGTAGTTGTACTTAGTAATATTGACATCATTGTGCCCCATCATCATCTGAAAAAGGGATGTTTTCCCGCATTTCTGAAAATCACATTATAGCTGTATAGTTAATCCCATGTGGCCTGATCACACAAATCTATTGCATGTTGCTGTACGGCTGTGTAGACCAGCCTTTCTCAGCCTGGTCTCCATGTATCTCTAAGGCTCAGAGGTTTCTAAGGGGTTCCTTGAGCAGTGAGCGATTTCTGCCTCTCAGATAAGTAGCCACTGACACAACATTTTTTAGCTATCTGTAAATCTACATACTTCCCGAACCTCAAATGTAAGGAGCATTCTTCCCAATGAACCAAAATGTAGGGAGCACTCTTCCCAATGAACCAAGATGTAAAGAGTATTCTTTCCAATTAACCAAAATGTAAGGATCATGCTTTCCAATGACCCCAAATGTAAGGAGCATTCTTCCCAAGAATCCTAAATTTAAGAAACATTCTCCCCAGTGATCCCAAATGTAAGGAGCAGTCTTTCCAATGACCCCCAAAAGTCACAATCATTCTTCCTAATGACCCCAAAAGTAAGGAGCATTCTTCCCAATGACCCCAAAAGTCAGGAGCATTCTTTCCAATGACTTCAAATGCAAGGAGGATTCTTCCCCCGACCCCAAATGCAAGGAGCATTTTTCCCAATGAACCAAAATGCAAGGAGCATTCTTTCCCCTGACCCCAAATGTAAGGCGCATTCTTTTCAATGACCACAAATGTAAGGATCATTCTTCCCAATGACCATCGTGCTAATGTACTGTGTGCTGTAGATACCATATTTATTCGCAGAAAGTGATTTAAAGCATTCCTCCATGTTATAAACGTTGGTGTGGACCATAGTCCGATATAACAATGATGTTTTAAGTTCTTAGAGGCAAATGGGCAACCTAAAATACCACTACAAAAATGGGATGTATTTTTGTAAATGTGATGGATCTACTTAGCCAATAATAAACTGTTTCATCTCTTCTAGGGGCCACATCTGGTACCTCCAGGTACACAGATTTGATAAAGCTGGCACAGGAGTGCAGTTACCATAGTAACCGCAGCATTGCTGCACATGGAGTGACTGTTCTCACTAATATTGTCTCATCTTGTCAAGATATAGGTAAAATTGCAACTTCTTTTAAAGAGGAACTTTTACATATGTGTGAAAATATATTTATGAAAGTAAAAGTAGATTGTGTTTTATGCTGTCCTTGTAAAGCAGAGCTCGGGGAGCAGCACATGAAGCCAATCAGTTATGGTGCTGTGCAGTGCAGGAGGGAGCTTGCTGATAGGAGGAGAGAGCAGACTGAAAAAGAGATGAGCTCATTGGTGTGCTTCTTCTCCTTTCACTATCCAATTTCATAGTTTGGGTGGGAAGGAAACTTTTGAGTGTTAATGAACTGCAGAAAAATCAAGTATCATGTCCTGCTAGATAGGACAGGGCTGTGTAAATCTCAGAACTGGATAGGAACTAAAAACAGAAAAAAGGACTTTAACGGTTGCCACCTATAATCCCAGGTATGAAAGAAGAGGTACTCCTATACAGTATCTCACAAAAGTGAGTACACCTCTCACATTTTTGTAAATCTTTGATTATATCTTTTCATGTGACAACGCTGAAGAAATGACATTTTGCTACAATGTAAAGTAGTGAGGGTACAGCTTGTATAACAGTGTAAATTTGCTACCCCCTTGAAATAATTCAACTCACCGCCATTAATATCTAAACCGCTGGCAACAAAAGTGAGTACACCCCTAAGTGAAAATGTCCAAATTGGGTCCAAAGTGTCAATATTTTGTGTGGCCACCATTATTTTCCAGCACTGCCTTAACCCTCTTGGGCATGGAGTTCACCAGAGCTTCACAGGTTACCACTGGAGTCCTCTTCCACTGCTCCATGACAACATTATGGAGCTGGTGAATGTTAGAGACCTTGCGCTCCTCCACCTTCTGTTTGAGGATGCTCCACAGATGCTCAATAGGGTTTAGGTCTGGAGCAGAGGCGGCTCTAGGCTTTGTGAGGCCTTAGGCAAAACCTAGACAAGAGGCCCCGCTCACGCCCATAATGGGAAAAAAAAATTCAAGTGATAAAATAATTAACTTTATAAATTGCATATATTAAGAGTTTTAAAGTGCTGGTGTCAGTACTCTCTATCTCGGTGCTGGTGCCAGTGTCAAATTAGGCCGTTGCAAGGCCCCTGTGAGTGTGATGCCTTAGGCGACCGCCTAATTTGCCTAATTAGAGAGCCGCCTCTGGTCTGGAGATATGCTTGGCCAATCCATCACCTTTTCCCTCAGCTTCTATAGCAAGGCAGTGGTCGTTTTGGAGGTGTGTTTGGGGTCGTTATGTTGGAATACTGCCCAGCGGCCCAGTCTACGAAGGGAGGGGATCATGCTCTGCTTCAATATGCCACAGTACATGCTGGCATTTATCGTTCCCTCAATGAACTGTAGCTACCCCGTGCCGGCCCAAATCGTGACACTCCCACCACCATGCTTGACTGTATGCAAGACACACTTGTCTTTCTACTCCTCATCTGGTTGCCGCCACACACACTTGACACCATCTGAACCCAATAAGTTTATCTTGGTCTCATCAGACCACAGGACATGGTTCCAGTAATCCATGTCCTTAGTCTGCTTGTCTTCAGTAAACTGCAGGCTTTCTTGTGCACCATCTTTAGAACAGGCTTCCTTCTGGGATGACAGCCATGCAGACCAATTTGATGCAGAGTGCGGCATATGGTCTGAGCACTGACAGGCTGACCCCACCCCTTCAACGTTTTCAGAAATGCTGGCAGAACTCATGTCAATTTCTTTATCGTACATCACGGGACACAGAGTAGACCATATTCATTATGGCTGGTTTATACACTACCTACAGGTGAATGGACACTGGCAACCAATAGACAGGAAGTTCCCCCTATATAACCCCTCCCACACCGGGATTACCTCTGTTTTTTTGCCAGTGTCTTGAAGGTGATGGTCGTGGCTATGAGAGCTGTTCAAAATTTGCAAGAATGGCAAGTTAGCTAAAAGCCTCGGATGGAGAAGCGAAGTTTTGCCTCTAATGTGTCGAGACACTGGACCCTTAATTTTGGAAAATCCTGGTCTATTTTGTCCAAGGAAGATTCCATAAGGGTGCTATACAGGTCCAAGGGAGTGGCCCTACTTGAAAAGGGACCCGGTCCTTGAAGGTCCTAAGTTGACAAGTTAAAGACCACCACCCATATCAAAAGTTGTCTGCCAACGTCCCCAGTAGCTAATAGAAAAGAAGTTTACTCCCACAGTACAAGAGCGGGACTTTAATGGCAGTACAAAAATCAAACCATGGTTTTATAAAAACATAACAATTTTATTTCTTAACAAAGTTTAAAATAGAAACAGATGTGTCACATATGTACACGCTTGAATAAATAATGCGGCATCATTGTAACAGAAAAGCATGAATTTTACATAGACTGTGAGTAATGTCATAAAGCTGTTATCTTCTTGAGCATGCGCCCAACATGTTTCGGGATAGTTGCCCTTCTTCAGGGGCGATCATAAATGCCCAGAATAAGTACTGCCTAAAATGAATGGGGAGGGAATAAGATTATATGTTTGTATAAATCATGTTGTTATATTGGCAATGCATTGTGCAAATAATAAAATGCATTTATATAGCCATAAAAAAGCCACCATAGATAATTGTATTGGGAATAGCATCCAGATGTATAGTATGGGGTGCACACAACCAAGATGTGCCTAACCTCTAACACCTTACCAGATTATAATCGGATCAGATGTTAAAACAGCAGCTTAAAGACATACTAATTTGGAATTATAACGTTATGATGACTATTAAAGGATATGGGTCATGGGTAGATGGGGTCAGAGAATAGTTTCAGCCATTGACTCCAGTGAAAAAATACATACATGCCCATAGATCATCAACAAAAGTTCAGCATTGAAAGTTAAACTGCAAGGAATAAAGGAGGGGGAAAAAAACAGAGGCCTTACCATGGAGTTAATGTGGCACAAATTCGATCTCCCACAGAAGAGATGGCGGCTAACACCATGTCCGCCGTCTCTCTGCTTAAATGGAGCCGAATGGCGCCAATTCCCCACGTGGCGCATGCCGTGCAGTGCAATGACATCATGACGTTGGCGCATCATTGACGCAATGCATGCGTGAGGACAATGAGCCACGTACGGGGCTGGGCGGACCAATAAGACCAGCATCTTGGTTGCTCAGCAACCGAGACGCTGCCTCCAAAGGATCCAAGCAACCCAGAACCAGAAATAACTCCCCCAGAAAAGAAGGGGAATAGCCATTCTTCCCCCAGGGTTGCAAACCTATATCACACAAGGTCCCAAAATGGGTACCCAGAGGCCTACCTGCACGGCGCCACCTCATGAACACAACACTGGGGGGGGGTGTCATACCGAGTGACCCCCTCCGACGCAGGAGGGAAAGTAGGGAGCCCTGGGATCCCCCCCGGGTCCCCACTTTCCAAAAGAGCCCAGCCCCTGGCCTTAAAGGGAGATCGGGGGCCTGGGTGCGCCGGGTGGGTGAATGCTGACCTCCATTGTCTGCAAGGGACAGAGAAGGGTGCAAAGGCCCCCCCCAAAAAAAAAAAAAAAAGGGCCTAAGTCATCCCACACTCCGCCTAATGAATTGGAAAAAAAAGGAAGGGGGGGGGGTAAAAAAAGGAGGGGAGGGGACAGAGGAGACCGGGAACCAGCCACAACTGGACGGAGGACCCCACAACGCGGCACGCCGCCCAAGTCTGTAAATGCGGGCCAAAAGCTGCAGAAAGGGAGGCAACACACACAATTACAGACATGCTAGTAATTATAACAATGAAATCTAATTTTCGCACAGATACAACAGACATATGAAAGTCAAACCGTGCATACCCACAAATTCCCATATGTAAGGCCCACCCTTGGCAGTGACCTACATGTTCTCCCTGTCCCAGCCAACCGAAGCGAATCCCTCCAAAAAGGGTCTAAAACTAAGATGCTCATTAATGCCGGGGTGGACGTGGCCTGAAGGGCCGCCATCCAGCGTGATTCACGCTGTAATAGGACCTTATCCCAGTCTCCGCCCCTGGCACTTGGATGTACACGGTCCAAAATAAGAAAAGAAAACTTAGGGCACCGGCCCTGATGGCATCTCAGGGTATGACGTCTTAAAGGTGCCTCAGGCTTGGCAGTTTTTAGGCCTCATACACACGGACGTTTTTTGACGCCTGCGTTTTCTGGCGTTTTTTGCAGCTCTCCATGTTAGTCAATGGCCCCATAAAAACGTTGGCGTTCTTGAGCTGTAGATGGCATCGGCGTTAGTGAGCTGAAACTAGAACCCACAGCCATCGCGTTCTGAGGCTGTAACGTTTTGGCATTTTTTGACGCCGATGCCACAATATGCCAACAAATGCCACCTAATACACCGGCGTTTTGCGGCGTTTTTTGACGCCGCCGTTTTTAGGTTGAAAAATAGCAGAGGGATGATTTTTTTTTTAAAAACGCCTATTGACGCCGACGCTCACTAAGGCTCAAAAACGCCGATGCAAAACACTGAAAAACGCCGACTTTTTTTCCTTGACGTCGGACCCGATGTTTTGTTTATTTTTTTAGGAACGTCCGTGTGTATGAGGCCTTAAATTTGCAATATGTCTCAGCGCACGTTTTGGAAAATTCCTGTATTGTTTTGCAAACACAGAACCCCCCCACATTGGCACACCAAAAGGTATATCACGTAGGGTGTCCTACAATTGGCAAAGTGCTGGGCTCTGTAAAGGGCCCCATTCGGCAATGTCACAGACTTCTGGGTGTTCATGTATCTACATATTGAACAGCCTCCACATGTGTAGGTGCCCCTGCGCTTACATGGATCATCTCGGAAAGGACCAACAAATTCACTGCTGACCAATTGGTCCTTCAGTGATCATGCACGTCGATACCAGGGTAGGGGGCAAATCGGGTTTGAGTAAGGGATCTGATGTTAATAGATGCCAATGTTTTTGTATGATTGCTTTAATCAGCCTTTATTGTCTGTTGTATCTAGTAATAATCCTTGTAGTGTGCTCTTCATCCTTGCCTTTTTGACAAGTCCCGCCTTGATGGGTGAAGGCTGGCTCCGAGATTAAGAGCCTGCGGCGGGAATTTTAAGTGCTTTTCCTTTTTAAAAAAAAAAAACTCCCTGGCTTCTTGTCTGCAGTACTAATGTCTGGACACTAGATGGTGCATTCTGCTAAGGTTGTCTGTGTTTGTATGGGGCTAGCTGTGTATACTAGGCTCGGAGTGTTTTTTCAAACCTCTTCACTGTGCCAAAACCGAAATTTAGAAGTAAGGCCCATTTTGGACCTAAAGTCGCTGAATCGATTTCTGGTGGTTCGACATTTCCGTATGGAATCAATTCGTTCAGTAGTTGCTTCCCTAAGAAAAGGGGAATATATGGCATCTATAGATCTCAAGGACACATATTTGCACGTACCAATTTTTGAGTCTCACCAAAAATTTCTGCGCTTTGCGGTAGAAGGGCATCATTTTCAGTTCGTGGCACTGCCATTCGACTTGGCCACAGCCCCCAGTGTGTTTTACAAAGATCTTAGCAACCGTATTGGCGTCCCTAAGAGCAAGGGTGATATCAGTCGTAGGATATCTGGACAATCTACTTCTCAAAGGTCAGTCAAGACCAGAATTAGAACAGAACGTAGCCCGGACAGTGCAGTCCTTAAAAGACCTGGGGTGGGTCCTGAACAAGCATCCCTAAGGCCTGTTCAGGTGCTGGAATATCTACATCTGATTCTGGATACAGCCCAGGCCAAGGTGGTTTCGCCAGAAGCAAAAGCCAAAGACATAAGGCAGATTGTAAAACTTGCAAGGACGCGAAGACAACCTTCTATAAGGCAGTGCATACGGCTACTAGGCAAGATGGTGGAGTCATTTGGCGCAGTCCCTTTTGCGCAATTTCACACCTGGCCCCTTCAGATCACTATTCTAAGGGCTTGGAACAAAAATTGGCAGGCATTGGATTGTCCCATGACCTTGTCTCCATCAGTAAGACTAAGTCTTTCTTGGTGGGTAAAGCCCAGCCATTTGGCAAAGGGAAAATCTCTTTTCTGCCCTTATCCTGGAAGGTGGTATCCACAGATCCCAGCCTGCTAGGTTGGTTGAAAAGCCTCACCTAGCATAAGATGATTTTATGACTTTATTAAAAGTAATGCACTTACATGTAAGCAGGTACACTTGAGCTCCAAAAAGTTGGCCAGTCACAAGACCAAGCACAGCGTTATGGGGGTCAGCAACTCCCGGTGCGTTTCGTCCTCTAAGACGTCGTCTGGGGGTTCAACACTCATAATAAATCTCATCTATTAGTTGTACTGTGACTATTAGTTGGACTAAAAGGCCAATTTATCCCATAGTTTAAAGTGAAAGTAAACTCTCAATTTTTATTTTTACTTACAGGTCAGCTTATAATAATATCATTATGATATGTGATCTTTATTTTCTCTTCATATGACCAGATCAGCTGTCTCTGGAGAAGGATGCTGTGTATGGTCTGGAATCTCTGCTTGTTCTCTGCAGTCAAGATAACAGCGCAGGTGCTCAGCACACACTAAAGGTATATGGTGTTCACTTTTGCTTTACAGGAAAAATCTATTTGGAGAAAAGCTTTATTTTACAAATTTACATTTATTACAGAGTTTATACATGACCCTGTGTTTGTAATGCAAAAAAAACCAAAACATTTTTATGGCTGCAAATTCACTGAAGTTTAGGTGTGACAATTTTTTCATCCCTGTGGGTTGTCTGTGGAAGCTGGAAATCTCCTGTAGTAGACACTGGTTCCCTGAATAGTGCCTGTGCTGAGCGAGGAACCTCATTGTTCACAAACATAGCAGGGCAGCTGCTAGGCATGGGACCTGGAAGCTGATGGAGATCCTTGGAGTAGCGGTGTCTACTAGGGCTCATGCACACTGCAGCTCAAAAAAAGAGGCTCCTACAGGCTTTTGAGCTCTTAATTTTTCTGCCTAGAAACTTCCCTCCTTGTTAGCCAATGTGTCCATTCACACTTGGGTCTTTTCAGGCATATGCTTCTACAGGCAGAAAAAAAACCCTCAAACTTGCGTTTTTGAGAGGAACTAGTGCCCCAAAGGTCTCAAAAGTGCTTAAAAACATCTGTCCCAGCTTTTTGTTTTGTTTATACGGTGGTTAAGAACATACTATCCATCGAAAGCACTTGAAAAAGCTCAAAAAGAAGGCAAGAAAAAGCACAAGCTTCTTCATGCTTTTATAGGCAGAAATAAAATCTAAAACGCCTATTAAAAGCAGCTTTTTTTTTTTTTTTTTTTTTGTTGAGCTGCAGTGTGCATGAGCGCTTACAGGGTTTCCCAGCTTCTACAGGGATCACACAGGTATGGCATGTATATAAAAACTTGGCATCTATGCTGGTGGTGGGGAAAGGAAAGGTCATTCAGTCTCTGGTTAACACAACAGCGCCTGTTTGAGACTTCAGCTCAGAACTCAAGTGGTAAACATGAAATCACTTTGTACAGTATTTCATGTTTAGCTTAATAAAAAGAAATAAAGAAAAACAAATCTGTCTTAAGATTTCTTAAACATTTCCTTTTACATATTACTTTCTGTTTTAAAGGGTATGTCCAGGCATTACCCATATTTACCCACAAACCTCTCTTCCCTCTTCCTCTAGCATGTCCCACCATTATTTATCTTTTTTTTCTTTTACTTTGTTTCTGTGGAAAGAAACCGCTTTTATTTCTACCTGTGACATCATCATTAGGCTTTTGATAATTCTTGAATTATCAGCCACTGGCGATCAGTTCATAGTGACAGAGGCACAATCCCCCCCCGATTATCATCTTCCAAGAGTCCTTTCTTACACAGAGTGTTTGGGAAGGCTCTTTTGGGTCAAGGCTTTAGCATTGATTGCTTTTCTAGGTAAGAAATTGATGTATACAAGTGCGGAGGGATGGAGGAAGGGGTTAGGTGGAGTGCTATATTCCAGCAGGCTGAGCTGACCATGCAGATTAGGATTTCAGTGCAGCAGAGGCATTGGGGGTGATTTACTAAAACTGGTGCACACAGAATCTGGTGCTGCTGCGCATGGTAATCAAGCAGCTTTCAGGTTGTATTGTCAAAGCTTAAGAGTCCTTTCACACTAGCGGACCGTTCAGGTCCGCCTGTCTGTTTTTTAGGCGGACCTGAACAGACGCTCCATTGTTGTCTATGGAGCGATGGATGTCAGCGGTGACATGTCCGCTGATATCCAATCCGCTCAGATCTGCTAAACGCAGACGGATGGAAACTCTATTTTCCATCCGTCGATCAGATCGGATGAACACGGACAGGCGGTCCATGTTCATCTGATACCCCATAGAGGAGAGCGGAGCTCTGACAGGTCGGTCCTGTCATCTGCCGCTTGAGCAGGGATCAACGGATCGATCCCCGCTGAGCAGCGGAGCCCGTCCGCTCGTGTGAAAGAACCCTTATTGAACAAGGTGAAGTTAGAAGCTGATTGGTAACTATGCACAGCTGCATCAGATTTTGTGTGCAGCAGTTATAGTAAATCTCCCCTACTGTGTTGTTGGCCTAAAGCCGGCCATAGATGGAGCAATTTTCTTTCCTGCAACCAAAGGTTGCTCGATTTTTGATGGGGGAATCACTCTCATGGAGCCATTGTGTTCTCCCGGTGAGGACGCCTTGGAGAACACAGTGATTACTGCTAGCGGCTCTAATAGCCACTAGCAATAATCACATGTAAAATCCAACAGGCTTGTTGTACCCAAGTTGATCGATCCATCAACTTGGGTTTGTTCAGCCTGCCCGTATATGGTTTGAATCTTGTCTGGTCCCTGCTGATCTGGCCAAGATTCCAACAGTCTATGGCCAGCTTAAAAGGGAGGTTAGGTGCACACTGATTTTCTGATAGTTTTGAAAAGGGTCAAACTCTGGGAACTTTGCACGTATTGAGGAAATGTACTGAATATTGATTTTTTTTTTTCCAGACATACAGTTTGAGTTTATTGTAATCCATTATGTAGTGGTTTAAAAAAATAGAAGCTGGGCTTGCAAAGAAAGCACTGTTGGGTGCTACAGATAACATTTTGCCTGGTAGAGTGACCTGTTCAGAGACGACCTCTGAGCCCCCTGAATTTTCTTATGCACACTTGCTTTCTATTGGTCAGTATTTGCATAGCCTTGGTGTAAATGGGTTATATGCAACTTTAAAGGTGCTGACCAAGCAATTGGTTATAAAGTTCTCCCCCTCACATCTTATCTACTATGATCCATGTGGGCAAGTTGTTGTGATAGCATGTTACTACATTATGTTTTTGTGCCTTCAGACTGCCTTGTCCTGTATGGTGAAGCTGGCAAAGTGCCGGCCATACCTTAGCCAGTCCGTAGTGGAATCTCTTCTGACCCAGCTACACAGTGCCCAGGATTCTGCCCGGATCTGTCTATGCCATTGCTTGGCCTCTGTCGCCATGCAGCTGCCAGTGCTGGGGGACGGTATGCTGGGAGATTTGGTGGAGCTCTACAAAGTCATTGGGAGATCAGCAACTGACAAACAACAAGAGCTTCTGGTGAGTTATCAAATATCCTCATTTTGCATTATGCTAATGGATTCAGTAGCACTTTACAGAATGTAAAAAACAATTTGCTGATATCCCTGCGGATCTTGCAATTCCTTCCCCAGTTCTACACTTGCACTCATACACAATCAAGTTGGCAAAATATGGTTAACCATCAATGTTTATTTTGGCTTTGGCGGAAATCAGATCCACCCACACAGACATGGGGAAGAGCATTTATCCTACTTACAGGTAGAGTGTCTGGTGGGAAACCCTCACACAGGACATAAGCAAGAGAAGAATACTAAACACTCTGATTTTTAGAGCAGAGGATGGATACCGCTATCCGCTCTGCACTGTACTCCACAAAGTTACTGCATGCTGCACCCTGCATTTTATGTTCCATTCATATAAAAGCAGGCCTCGATGAGGAGCTTGCAGTGTGTCAGACATCTCTCTGCTTTACACTGCAGAGACCACTCATAACTGGAGGAGAGACTGGTCCATTTTAGAACTCCAAAGCAAGTGGAAGGGTAATTACATGTGGGTTTTTGGAGGACCAACAGTATGGCTGCGGTAAGGTGAGATACGTCTGCTTTATAAATGGGGCCCTTCGTTACCGTGCTGCCCATGTTTGGGTAAAGTTTAGGTTTGCTGCCTTTTTAACATCACTTTTACATTGTTTGAAAGAAATAAATACAGTGATACCTCGGTTCACAAACTTAACTTGCGAACTGACTCTGGTCGCGAACCGAATTGGTTGCGAGCCAAGGCAAATTTTCCCATAGGGTTCAATGTAAATCCGGTTAATCCATTTTCACCCCCTTTTTTTTTTTTTTTGAACCACAAAGGCGACTACTATCCGACTTGTGCCCATGGAAGTCGCCTCTAAGTCGGATCACCATCTATATTGAAGTGACTTTACAGGAAAAAGAATCTACACAGGCTAAGTCCCTTGTCATGGAGGTCGCTTCAGGTCGCGTTGTAAGTCACCCTGAAGTTGCCTTGAAGTAGCGTTCAAATCGCTTAGCAAAATCGCCCCTGAAGTTGGATCGCCTATGTGTGAACCCGTCTTCACAGTACTGTACACTTTCAGTGTCTCTCTGTGACCCACAATTTTACCAGAGCAGTGAAAATGGGCACAAATCGTGAATCGAAGCGGAGTTCATGAACCGAAGCAAATTTTTCTGAACTCTTCTGTTTGTGAACTGAGGTACCACTGTATGTTCATGTACAAGTAAAAATCGCAACTAATCTAGACAGCCAAAAACCTTATCCATTTTGCCTTAAAGTGATACTAAACACACACCATTTCATTTTACATTGTCCCTTCTCTTTCTGTATGTGAATGATGACACTCTAATTATTTTAACCACTTCAGCCCCAGAAGATTTTACCCCCTCTTTTTGACCAGGCTGGTTTTTGCGATACAGCACTAGACCCAAATAAAAATCATGACCACCTTTTTTTTTATTTTTTTTTATCACCTCTGAGGTTTTTATTTTCTCCTTACGTTCACTGACAGACGCAGCTCTTCATGACTATGTGGGTTTTATGTCAGTTACTACTAGGAGTTAACTAGGCAGGGAAAGAAAACAGCTGACCCCTCCCCTGGGGGCCGTCCTCCTTTCCTACATCAAACCCCCTTCCTGTATAGCTCTTCAGTTTCAATGCCTAGTTTGCAAGGAGTTGACCTGGCTTCCCTTCTGGGAAAAGAACTCGGTCCATTGTGACCAAATTGTAATTTTTTTTTTTAATTTTTTATTTTACTTCAATCAAAAGATGAATCTTCTATCAAGAAGCCGGTCGGGGCATAGAGAGTCTCAGTGCTCTGTACTTTCCCCGACCTGGCCAACATGATGCGAAGCCAGTCCCGCCACAGGGACCCGCCGCATCCGGCCCGTTCCGTGCGGGCGGCCCGGGGTGCGATCCCCCCACTGGTCCCCCTCACCGATGTAATACACGGCAGGGCGACTTGGGCCTGCAGCATACCGCCTTTATGGCGCACAGCCTGCTTCCGTGGCTACCGCGGATGGGTAAGTGAGCGTCCCCCCTACCAGGGGCACGGGGGGGGGGCCCGACGACCGCCGCACAGTGGGTTACTAGTAACGCCCGGGACTGCCACCGTTGGGACACTAGAGCTCCCTGCCCCCCGCCACACGTCCCCGCCGCCCCCCCCCCCCAGCACCGCTGCAAATTTTTCCGGCCTTCTCATCCGGATCGCCATGCGGCGATCGGCCGCCATTTTGCGGCGGATCGCCGCCATTTTGCCGTAGCCGCGGACATTTCCGGCCTATGGGGCTTTCCCTCTAGCGCTCGGAGCGGCCATAGATGGTACTGCACGTTTTCCTGAGAGGGTGTGTTGGCCTCTAGTGTTTCACAGCGGCCATTTTTGACTGCATGCTTTACTATCTACACGTGGCTGCAGCCTCTCTCCCTCTCAGAAACAGCGGTGACAACGCAGACAGCTCTTCAGGACCGATCTGCAACAACTGGCAGCGGACTGCAAGTATAGCTGGGCTCCCCTTGGGTGCTGGTGGTGGTGGGCACTGTCCTCTGTATAGGCCTGTGGGTGTGTGGCTGGGTGTGGGCGCCCCTTCTCAGTCCTTTTAGGTGTCATTTTTTTCTGTAAAAAAAAAAAAAAAAAAAGAAAGGGGTATGTTTGCTGACCCTGCTGACAAGGGACCTTCTGGACCTGCTGCGGGCGGTCCTCAGTGAGTTTTGCCTCGTTCGAACGTCACTCTGTGGGTCCCCAGGCAGCGTCCCCCTCCCCCTCAATTATCATTTGGGGAGGCATCCCAACTAGAACTGGCATCCGGGGTCTCTGGGACCCCTGCGGACCTTTCTTATGTGGGATAGGAGGTGTTAGTGCACGGAACAAGGGCTGGCAGCTGCACAAGAAACAGCTCTTATGGCCACATTGTTGCATTAAGTCGCAGCTGCATCAAAGATGATCTGCTGCGCACATGTGTGATCTCCTAGGCCCCCCAGGGCCCAAGTCTTATCCCTTAACACAAATTTTGACCATTTCCTGTCGTGAATGGCACCCCCAGCGTTTGCCTTTACCAATGACACGCTGATTTTCACTATCCCTTTGAGGAGAGTTTCTAAGTAGTGCTCTGCAGTGGACCCACCGATTGCACGCCTTACTAGGGCGGCTGTTATCCCTAGGGAAGGCTCCCTTCTTTTTAAAAAAAAAAAAAAAAGTTCCCGCTGACAGAAAGACAGAAGCACCTTGAAGTCTCTGTTCTGAGTGCGGGCCTTGCTGTACGACCGACACTGGCCTCGACCATGGTGGTACAGCGCCTTTATGAATGCATTATCTGGGAACCTAAAAATGACACTGTAAAAAGGCTGCGTTTTTACTCCAGAGGATCATATATCTCTGTGAGGCGGCCATTGACATTTGCCCTTATTGTCCAGAACACTGATCGGCCGTTAGGCCTTACCGAATTCCTTGGCTGCGTTCCTAGTCGGTTACCGGCGGAGTGTCTCTATATACTAGGAGACCTCATTTTTGCGTCGGAAAAATGTCACAGTAAAAATCCAAGGGTCTATTACGTAAGTATTTCCGCGACATGGTGGTAC